>NDGN011297168.1:0-18808 GCA_002564285.1 Tympanoctomys barrerae
TTTTTAATCTTTATTTAGTATAGGATCTCCTTATACAGCTCAGACTTGTAGTGATCCTGTTTCAGCCTCACCAATGTTGGGGTTACAAGCATGTACCATCACGCGCAGTTTCAGTGGCCCACACCATGTGCTCAGGATTCTGGGGTTGGCAAGGCCTAATGTGCAGGGGATCAAACCCCAATCCTTGCATTTACCAAGCAGACACTTAGACCACTGTGCTATCTCTCCAGCCAGGATTCCAGACTCCTTAAGTTCAAACCTTAGTTCCCCTCATAAACTTGGATAACTTTATGAGGGGTTAGAGCTCTTTCCAAACCTGGGTGTCAGGCTGGGAATGTAGCTCAGTGGTAGAGTGTTTGCCTAGCATGCACAAGGCCCTGAGTTCAAATGCCAGTACCACCAAAAAAAAAAAAAAATCCTGGGTGTCAATTTTTTCCACATATAATGCTGATGATAATGGTATTTACCTCATAATGTGCTAAAGGAGAAAGGCAATGGATGGTAATGGTAGTGAAGAACAAGTTGGAGAATCTGGGCAAAGAGGGGATGGTTTTAAGTGCTGAGTATGAGCTGCTGTTGTTTGACTAGGAATATCCTTGAGCTCTTTTCCCATAGCCCTCACAGCAAGTCCCTGGGACTCAGTCTTCTAAACATATCCTACATCTCATACCTTCCAACCCCGCTATCTCCTACCTGCACTGTTGTGAAGCCTCTTAATTAGTTTCACTGTTACCAGTCTTGTTTGTGTGTTTTTATAGCCTTGCACATGCAAGGCAAGTGCTCTACCACTGAGCTATGTCCCCAGCCTTGTTAGCAGTCCTGCACTTCTACTGTCCATTCCACAGCAGATGAGGTCATTTTTTAGAAACCTGGATTGAGTTATGTTTATGCTCAGGCCTTCGAGTAGCTTACTGTTGTACTTAGTAAAAAATGCAGACTCCTTGATGTGGCCTGCTTCCTCTGCCTCCTTTCTATGCCAGTTGCCCACCTGCCACATGAGTCTCCTTTGAGCTCACCAGGCTTATTCTTGCTATGGATCTTGACCTGAGCCTCTCCAGGAATGGCTTTTCTGTACCTCCTTACCACTGGCTCTTTGTTGAAGTCAAGCCTCAGCTCAAACACTAGATTCTCACAGATGCTGTCTCTAACTCCACCTTAAATGGATCCCTCAGATACTGAGGACAGAATCACCTCATGTATTTTACTTGTGGTTCTCCCAAGTTACCTTTATTAATTTGTTTGCCATCAATTTGTCTCCACTGGTATAAAAGCTCCCTGAGAGCAAGACCCCATCTGCTTTATTTTCTTTTGGGCCTGCAATGATGAGAACAGTGCCTGGCATGTCACAGATACACAATATGTGTTTTCTGAATCATGACTTAATGATGTGCGTGCAATAATGTTACTTTTGATATCATTGCCTCCACACTGTAGGTGCTTTTCTGCTTTGGGCCATGTGGCAAAAGCTCGATTCCTGCATGAGACGAATGAGATTGCAGATCGTGTGTCCTGGGAATATGCAAGTATCATCTCGATTCATTCAGTCTTCCAAGCTTCTTAGTGGTTTGTTTTGTGAGACAGGGTCTCACTGTACAGTTCAAGCTGGCCTTGAACTCACTATGTAGCGCAGGCTGGCCTCAGATTTACAGCAATTCTTCTTCCTCAGGCTCCCAAGTGCTGGGATTTTTTCTTAGTATTTTTTAAAGAATAAAAATATCTGTATTAGTGCATGTTTGTAGTGTGCAGCATTTACATTCATCGTGGGAGTTGGTAAGGTGCACAATACATCTTAATTCTTTTCCTCTTAGTATTCAGTATTCAGCTCCCTAATTCTTAGTTTTCCAGGCATCCCTAGTTTCTTCTACCCTGCCCATCCCTCCTCTACTCTCAAGTTGGACCATTTTGGAATTGTTTGTGAAATGTCAGGCCCCTAGCCCCCTTAAAGGTGTTTAGTGTTTCTAGTCTGTCAGCTGTCTCTGTACTCCTGGTCTCCCTCTCTCAGCCACACAGAGCAGAGCCTCATTTTTTCCTGCAGGGTGGAGAAGGAACAGACTTCTATCAGGTCCGAGCACGTCTAGCTATGCTGGAGAAGAACTACAAACTGGCTGAAATGATCTTCTTGGAACAGGTAAGAGGAAAAGAGGAAAAGAGGGACACAACAAAGCAAAGAATCTGAGGGGGAAAGGGGAAGAAAACTTCAAAGTTTAAGGGAGAGCTTCTAAAAAGGTTTAGGGAGTTGATTTAACTCCTTCCTTGATTGCCTCCTCTTGTGTTAGGCTTTATCTAGATAAAATTCCTCCTTTGTCCTTTGTCCTTAAAAATCTCAGGATCTCACTACCCAGCTTAGACTCATATTGATCCTTTATTAACTTCTTTCTGTGTTTTGTTTTGTGTTTTATTTTGTTTTGGGGATGGGGTCTAATATATAGTTCAGACTGGCCTTGAACTCACTGTAGCCTGGGCTGGTCTTGAACTCATAGCAGTCCTCCTGCCTCAGCCTCTTAAGTGCTGGGATTACAAATGTGCACCACCATTCTAGGCCCTTGTTTTTATAATTCTTGTACACAGAATCCTTCCAGATTTTGTGGGTCCCAAATTTATTCAGCTTGAAGAACTCTCTTTAAGAAAAATTGGCCTTGGAAGCACCTATGCCCCAGGCCCTTTTAGCTTTCATGTAAATCCACCTGTGGGCCTGGAGTTGTGACTGTGTGGTATAGCATGTGCTTATCATGCATAAGGCCCTAGGTTTGATCCCCAGTGCCACCAAAGAGCCAGTGCCAGAAACAGCCATTGGAAGATCTATCTGTGGAGTAGTTAAAGGGTGGAGGGGTGAGGCACTCAGTCCTCATAGCCTGGCATTGAAGCCAGAGGGAATAGGACATGGTGATTTTTGATCCTTGTATCTTCCTTTCTTCTGTCTGATTTCCCTAGAATGCTGTTGAGGAGGCTATGAACATGTACCAAGAACTACACCGCTGGGATGAGTGTATTGCTGTGGCTGAGGCTAAGGTACAGGCTCTGTCTTCTTCACAATGTTCAGAGTCTGGTTCCACCAATTTCAGAAAACTGCTTTTGTTAGGAAGCTATTGGAATCAGGATAGGGATAGGTTGGGATCTGAGAGGATAAGGAGTTAAGGTTTTGTGGCCTGAAAGGATTTTTACTGCTCCAGAGAGACCAGAGGAGCATGGAAAGCAGGACAAGAAGGATAGATGTGATGCCCGATCTCCTCTGTGTCTGCCCAGGGACACCCAGCCCTGGAGAAGCTGCGCCAGGATTACTACCAATGGCTGATGGATACACAGCAAGAGAAACGAGCAGGTGAACTTCAGGAGAGCCAAGGGGATGGGTTGGCAGCCATCAGCCTGTACCTCAAAGCTGGGCTCCCTGCCAAAGCGGCTCGGCTGGTGCTGACCCGAGAGGAGCTGCTGGCCAACATAGAGCTGGTAGAGCGGATCACCACAGCTCTCATCAAGGGGGAACTCCATGAAAGGGTATGGCTGACTTGCTGTTCCCAACCCTTATCTCCAGGGCTCTGTTCCCCTCTCCCATTTAGTGGAATCCTGGGTGCATAGGTCTCCCTGAGTGTTGTCATTCCTTCTTTTTGGAGCTGATTCTTCATTCCTTGTGTTGTAGCAGTTTCATTGTATATACGTGTTAACAGGCAGGTGACCTCTTTGAGAAGATTAGAAATCCACAGCGGGCCCTTGAGTGCTATTGTAAAGGCAACGCATTCATGAAAGGTACTAGACACCCACAAGCTGTCCTCTACTATCATACACTTTTGTGCACCCAGTTGGTGGCATCTCTTTTGGGGCATCTATTCTAGTTGACTGGCTTTAGGTCTCTGCCATTCTTCCACTTCTCACCTAGTCTCCATGCTTCATTTCCCAGCTGTATTGTCCTGAGTCCCATGTCTAGAATTCTGAGCCAAGTACCTTCTCTCTCCCTGGCAGCTGTAGAGCTGGCTCGACTGGCCTTCCCCAAGGAAGTGGTAAGACTAGAGGAGGCCTGGGGGGACCACTTGGTGCAGCAGAAGCAGCTCGATGCCGCCATTAATCATTACATCGAAGCCAGGTACGGTGCCACAGGAATAACTGGAGACTTGGGAGAGAAGTAAGAGGTGGTGGGCAAGGCAAGACAACACAGTCTAAAAGAAAAGACCTCCAGGTTAGGTACAGGCCCAGGTCTGTAGCACCATTGTAGACTGTTTGCCTAGCACACATGAAGCCCTAGGTTTAATTCCCAGCATGGAAAAAAAATTAAAATTAAAAATTAAAGTGGAATGTGGATAAAGAGTTTCTTTCACTGATCTTCTTTCTTCATGAGTATTTATATCTTTCCCAACATTGCCAGGTGCTCCATTAAGGCAATTGAGGCTGCCCTGGGTGCCCGCCAGTGGAAGAAGGCAATTTATATATTAGATCTACAGGATCGGAACATTGCATCCAAATACTATCCTCAAGTGGCCCAGCATTATGCATCTCTGCAGGAATATGAGGTGAGGAAGAAACTCTTTGTGCAATGGAGGCAAAAAATGAGGTACAGGGTTTGAGGAGAGCACCACAACAGGAAACGAAGCCGGCTAGCCAAATCTGTCTTGCCCCAGCCCAAACAGCATTTCCACTGTGAATAAGAAGAAAGCGTTTATTTTCCTGGTTTTATTCTAACCTGATGACACAGACACCCCTTACCCTAGAATGCAGAGTCCTCTCTAGCCGTCTTCTTGTACCAGCCCCAGTGATTCTTTTTCTTTTCTTTTCTTTTCTTTTCTTTTCTTTTCTTTTCTTTTCTTTTCTTTTTAGTGTATTTGGTACAGTCTCACTACCCAGCTTGGACTTATAATGATCCTCCTGTTTTCAGCTTCCCCAACACTGGGATTACAGGCGTGCACCACCATGCCCAGTTTCAGTGACTGGCTCAGCACACCTGGGGGTGGGACTGGCATGGCATGTGGTGTAGGGATCGAAACCTGGTCCCTACACTTGCCTACACAGGTGCTTAGTCTGCTGAGCTATCTCACTGGGCCTGCCCCAGCGATTCTTCATGAACAACTCTGTCATAACCACAGTGCAGAATTGCCTTGTACTGCAGAAATGTGAGGGCCTTAAAAATTCCATCATATTGTCCTCATGTTGCTTTGATGCTGCTTTGGTCTTTTATTTTCTTGGTAGTCACAATCGAACTCAGGACCTTGCGCTTGCCAAGCAGGCGCTTATGCCACTGAGCTATCTCCCCAGCCCTGATCTTTTTTTTTTTTTTTCTTAATAAACAGTTGCAGGTACTATTCCCCAGTACCAATCTCTTCTCTGTTATTTAAGGTTGCTTTATTTAAGGTTGCTTCTGAGGCTCTCTGCCATCCCAGCTGGAGTTTGTTCCTTCTTCCTGCAAGCTGCTTTAATTCTGTTGCTCTGACCCTTGGTGTCATCCTCTCATCCACTCCAGATTGCTGAGGAGCTCTACATTAAGGGAGACCGGACCAAAGATGCTATAGACATGTACACGCAGGCTGGCCACTGGGAGAAAGCCCACAAGGTAGCAAATGGATGGAGTCCTTGCTGGGAGAACTCTGCCTTATTCCTTGCTCTCTGACATCCCTCCTTCGCTAACGTCTCCAAAAGCTGAGAAAGTACCAAAATATATATGTAGTCTGGATAACATGCCTAGCACAGGGAAAGATGAGATGAAGAAGGGCACCTGTCTCTGAGCCTTTAAATCTGAAGAGGGCAGATGGATCTGGGGGCTGAGCAGTCTGAACTGCTATTTCAAGCTTCTGGTTACTTGATGACTTTGTTCTCACCACTACACTCCTGAGCTCAGTGAATACAGTAGGAATATGGCCATGGGAGGGCATGCCCAGAGTGCAGGGCCTCACATACCCAACTATCTTAGCAGAATGTCATCTGTCTCTGCTCCTTGTAGACTTGTAATTCCCTGATCTGACTAGTATCTGACTAGCAACCCATGATTTCTGATGATTTCCAGTTCCTAGACAGAAAGGTTTCCCTGTTGCCCTGCCTCCCGTGGGAATTGGTACCTTCCTTGTTTGTACAGCTGGCGATGAAATGCATGCGACCAGAGGATGTGTCAGTGCTGTATATCACTCAGGCCCAGGAAATGGAGAAGCAGGGAAAGTACCGTGAGGCTGAAAGGTGAGCGGTGGCCTGGAGCATCAGAGCTGGGCAACAGCATGCAGTCTGAAGATGCATACCCTCTGCCCAGAGGCTGTGGCAGCAGGGCTCTAGCTGTAGGAGGCCCCAGGTATATATCCCTCCCATCCCCAGGCTGTACGTGACAGTGGAAGAGCCTGATCTTGCCATCACCATGTTCAAAAAGCACAAATTGTATGATGACATGATCCGCCTGGTAGGAAAACACCGCCCAGATCTGCTTAGTGACACACACCTCCACTTGGGCAAGGTGAGCCCCCTCCTAGCCATGCCCAGCCCCTCTTCCACCAAGCTTCCTCTCCCCATCTCCATCCTGACCCCTCCTGCAGGAGCTGGAGGCTGAAGGCCGACTGCAGGAGGCAGAGTATCACTACCTCGAGGCCCAGGAGTGGAAGGCAACAGTAAACATGTACCGGTCCAGTGGGCTTTGGGAAGAGGCCTACCGGGTAAGAAATCCAAGGCCACTCTGGGATTATAGCTGTCCTTCTTTCCTATTGTCATATGACTAATTCTAAACTTGTCAGACCATCTTTGAAATGTAACTAAAATTGCTTCTCGGCCTTTTGACTAAGATCAAGTGAAATGTAACTAAAAAACATTCTATTTTATCAGAAATATATTTACATTCATATGCACAAACTTTTAATCTATAATTTTAAGAACTTGCAGACTTCTTGAAGCCCATTCTTGCTCCCTATATATGTCAGCATTAGTTAAAAGACCCTGAAACTTGGCCCCCTCCCTGCTGATTTAGAACAGGAACCTGACTGTCATCAGACCTGGGACCATGAGGGTGGAGATAGGAGGGAGCAACGCTGCTATGGTTTATGGTTTTCCTTTCTAGGTGGCCAAGACTCACGGAGGAGCTAATGCCCATAAGCATGTGGCCTACCTTTGGGCAAAGAGCCTGGGAGGAGAGGCTGCAGTGAGACTACTTAACAAGCTGGGACTCCTAGAAGCTGCTATTGACCACGCTGCTGAAAACTGGTGAGACCTGATACCTTCTCCATGAGCCCCTGAATGAAAACTATTTCCAGAACATGAAGCAAGAATGAAGAAGTGGAGTAAAAGAGATCCTTGGAAGGAGATGCTGGAGCAGCAGGAATAAGTTAATAACTCTGCTCCCCTTTGTTAGAGGATCAGACTATGGTATTTCTTTGGTTCTCAGGAGAGGGCAGAGAGAGAACAACTTGTAAAGCTAGAACTGCACTAAGCTAATAAGTTACTTCTAGGTAGTAGTAGAGTAATTTTGTTAAATTCAGAATGAGCTCTCGCAAATGTTACAAAGGCCAGGGGCAGACTCTAGTCTCTAGAGAAGCCTTGCTCATCTTTGGAGACTCAGCTTCCTGCTAATGTGTCTAGGCCTCAGGAGGACAGGAGGCAGCACAAGAGCCCTCCTGCTGTCTTTTCAGTGACAAGGCTGCAACGATCAGAGACCCACCTGCCTGTCTTCCTTTACATCTCCCTGTGCTTCTCCATCACTTCTGCTATCTTTCAGTCTGCCCTTTTTCATCCTCTCAATCCTTTCTGTTTTCTTTTACATTCTGTAAGTATTAAGTAGATAAAACTCCCATTTCAGCTCCTTTGAATTTGCTTTTGAGCTCGCGCGCCTGGCCCTCAAGCACAAAACTCCTGAGATTCATCTCAGATATGCTATGTACCTGGAAGATGAGGTATGGACATGCTTTTGACCCTCTGTTCCATCACTTGCCCACTGCTGCGTGGTGACAAAGACCCATTTTTCTTTGCTTGTGATGCCAGTCTCGCTGTCATCTTGTGTGGCTTCCTTTCTCTCCATACAGGGAAAATTTGAAGAGGCTGAAGCTGAGTTCATCAGAGCCGGTAAACCCAAAGAGGCAGTCCTCATGTGAGTTCCCCTTCAGCTCCCTGTCCAGCCCTCCAGGTCACAACCCTGGGATCTTTCCTGGTCATCTTCACCTTTATTCAAACCTAGTATTAATAAATCTGGCTCCCTTGCCCCATCCCATGTCTGTCTGTCTCCATGGTTGAAGCCTCAGTCCTGTACTAAGTGTTTCTTATATGTCCCCCTCTGGAGCAGGTTTGTCCACAACCAGGATTGGGAAGCAGCTCAGCGTGTGGCTGAGGCCCATGACCCTGACAGTGTCGCAGAGGTGCTTGTAGGACAGGCCCGTGGAGCTTTGGAGGAGAAGGACTTTCAGAAAGCAGAAGGACTGCTACTTCGAGCCCAGAGACCAGGAATGGCCCTCAATTATTATAAGGTAAGCACTGAATTTGAGCCCATGAGGGGAGGGTAAGAGGGCATGAGAAGCCCCAGAGCACCATGCGTAGCCTTGGTACTGAGGTGGCTTGGGAACGGGAGAGGACAAGCAAGAGGAAGGAGTAGAGTCACAAGGATCCAGGAGTCAGTAGGTCAGCAGAACCTCTGTGATGATGGGAAGCTTCTATGCCTCCCTGCCCTCCTAACACCTGGAAATCTGAGCAGGAGGCTGGACTATGGAGTGATGCTCTGAGGATCTGCAAGGACTATGTGCCTGGCCAGCTGGAAGCCCTACAGGAAGAATATGAGCGGGAAGCTACCAAGAAAGGCAGGTATGAAGCCAGGGGTCCTGGCAGCATTGGCAGGGCTGGGCGTATACTACCACCCAGGGGGCACAGGTGGACCATGCTGCCTCTCCTTGTTCTAGTCATGAATATACTCATCTCTGCAGGGGTGTGGAGGGCCTCGTGGAACAAGCTCGGCAGTGGGAGCAGGCAGGAGAGTATGGCCGTGCAGTCGACTGCTACCTCAAAGTGCGGGACTCTGGAAGCAGCAACCTGGTAGAGAAGTGCTGGATGAAGGTGAAGGCACCAGACTTCCAGGCCCTTCTTCCACATGCTGAGCTTGCCTCCTTATATATTCATCTTTATCCTCTGTGTTTTTATTTTTAATACCTATTACAGGTATTTATTGAGATCCTGCTGTATGCCAGAGACAGAATCTATGAAGTCTATAAAAGGGAGTATATATTTTAAAAAAGGGGGGGTGAATATAAGACAGAGCCCTGACAGCTAGAATTTAGGGAAAGTTAGATTAACATGTGGCATAATTGATTAACATTGTGTCTGAGTAAAGATTAAAGTATAAATTTAATTCAAAGAAGGGTGAAGTCACTCTGGGCTGGAGGGGTCAGGAAGGCTGTGAGGAAGGAGGAAGGACTCACAGCTTAAAGAACAACTGCATAAGCATGGCCAGATGGAGGACATAACAAAACCATGGGCTGCTTTTCCTCCATCCATCTGAAAATAAACCTTCACCATGTTAAGTCAGGCCAGTGTGTTTGACTAACTCTAAGACCAATTGTATTAGCCAGTAAGACTGAACCAGTGGGCACTGTGTATAGAGTGTGCACGCAGGCAGGCGTGAGATTAGCAATTGGCTCACATAGTTACAGAAGTGAACATGTCTCACCATCTGTAGACCCAAAAGAGATGATGGGTAGTTCCTGCTTAAAGACCAGGAAGCTTTAGACCCAGGAAGAGTCTGTTACAGGAAAATAATGTCCTAGTTCAAAGGCATTCAGGAAGGAAGAATTCTTTGTTCTGGAAGGCCCAGCCTTTTTGTTCTATTTGGGCCTTCAACTGATTGAAGTCCATTCACATTAGGGAAGTCAAACTGCTTTGTAATTTAAATATTAGCCTCATCCAAAAACACTCTCACAGAAATATCCCAAAGAATGTGTGATCAACTATATAAATACCGTGGATCCTGGTCAAGTTGACTATCACATATACCTATTCACACTGTAATGCCTTTGCAGTTGGGATATGTGTGTAGTTTAAATGCTGCCCCTTAAATAGTGCAGTGATATTAAGGGTCCTGAGGAGGTGAGACTGTCTAGCCCTCTAAACTAGTGTCAGTGTGGTAACAGCCTTGCAAGTTGAGCCTGAGAGCTCTGAGCTCATCACTGACAAGCCCCTAGGAGTTGGGACAAAGAAAGTAGAAAGGGCTGATTTGTCATGAGATTCTAGCAGATTTTGATCAATAAATATTTATTAAACATCTAAAGTGCTTTATTTTCGAACACTGTTTACTGGTGTCCATGCATGACTATATCTTCTTCAGAGTAGTAAAAGGATTGGGAAGAGTATGCTTTAAGCTTTGAAGCATTTGGCAAGCTAAGAAAGGGAGTGTGAACAGGTGTAGGAGCAGGGGAATTAGCATGGACTGTAGCTAAAATGGATCATGGAAAGAAATCCAGTGAGGATGTCAGCATCGAGTGGAAAAAGTGATTTTATAGAACATGTGGGTTTGCAGAGTGACAGTTTTGAGAGTTGAAAAGAACTATCAAAATCACCTAGACCAACACCTTCAACTAGAAATGTGCAATCCACCTGGGTATGCCACATATAACTTAAATTTTCTAGTTAAAAAAGTACAAAGAAACAAGTGCAAATAATTGTAATAAATAAAAAATAATTGTAATATATTTCAGTTAGCCCATTACATCTAAAATGTTATCATTTTAACATATTAATTAAGCTGAGATAGTTGCCATTGTTTTGTTGTTGTTTGTTTATTTCTTCTGGCTTTGGGAATTGAACTCTTGACCTTGGGCTTGCCACACAGGCACTGTGCCACTGAGCTATATCCTCATCCCCTTTGTCATTGTTTTTTCTTGTACTATCTTCAAAATTTAGTGTGTATGCAAAAAAAACCTGAAACTCATAAAAGTCTAGCATAAGTTATTGCACAATGCCCTAGACCCTTATTTTCAGGAATTCTTTCTGTTTACTGTGCTACCAAAATTCTATTTGTGACAGAGAACTTGAGAAACTAGTTTGTTACAAATGGCATGATCAAAGGCACTGGCCTCAGACAGCAAAATGTCTAAGTTACAGCAGGCTGAGGAGAACAAGTAGGTCTGCTGCTGGTCAGCTAAAGGATCCAGTGGACCACGAGCCAGCCTTTGCCCAGGAAAGTGAGGGAGGGCACCAGAGAGAATGTATCCAGTGGGTCAGCTGAGAAACTCTAGCCTAGTCTTCCCTGTTCCTTTCCATCTTCTGTTCACCACCCAGGCAGCTGAAATCTCCATCAAGTTTCTACCTCCCCAGCGCAGTCTAGAAGTAGTTCGGGCCGTGGGACCCCAGCTGATTGGAATTGGAAAGCACAGTGCAGTAAGTAGGGTATTGGGACTGAAAAGATTGCCCTGAGATGGGTAGGATGATGACATCATACCCAAAAAGTGTATGAGGCAGCAATGTTGTGGGAAGGCAGAGGGTAGATCTTACCAAAGGGAAACTAGGCAGTGGAGGAAAAGATAGTCTCTAATTTGGTGTCCCACTCTGCAGGCTGCAGAACTCTACCTGAACCTGGACCTTGTCAAGGAGGCAATCGATGCTTTTATTGAGGGTGAAGAATGGAACAAGGCCAAGCGTGTGGCTAAGGAGTTAGATCCGCGGTAAAGTCAAGACTGCTCTCACCAGATCAGTCTGTCTTCCTGTAAAAATTGAAAGTTCTTATGGGGAAGGTATGGCATCCCTGAACCATGAAGCTAGAGATCTCTGTACATCTTTGCAGGTATGAAGACTACGTGGACCAGCATTATAAGGATTTCCTCAAGAACCAGGGCAAAGTGGACTCGGTGAGACTTGCAGAGTTATTGGAAAGCAGAACAGAGGGAGAGGACTGGAGTATGGTTCAGTGGCACATTTGCTTAGGGGGTGGGCATCCCTAGTACCACAAAACTGCAAAATGGGGTTAAAAACAAAATACAGAGAGTAGTACTACATTCTCTCCCCCTTCCTCTTGGGTCATCTCTTGAGCTACCTTTTCCATTAATCCATAGCTAGTGGGTGTGGATGTGGTTGCTGCTTTGGACCTGTATGCGGAGCAGGGCCAGTGGGACAAGTGCATTGAAACAGCTACTAAGCAGGTACTGCTCTCTCTGATTCCCATGTACTCTGTGTACTCTCCCTTGATTCCCCCACTTGCTCCAGACCTGACTTAACCCAATCCCAGCCCCAGAGATCCCTGATGGGCATCAGAGGGCTCAGTCTCCCATCCTCTGAAATTGGGGTCTCCCATGCCCATTGCCTCCTAAACAAATCTATGGCCTCCAATCAGAACCCCCCCCCCCAATGGCCTGGTCTTTCAGATCCTTACCTGTCTCATGCTTTGCCTCCCCACCCACAGAACTACAAGATTCTGCACAAGTATGTGGCTTTGTATGCTACTCATCTGATCCGAGAAGGTGGCTATGCCCAGGCATTGGCCCTCTATGTGCAGCATGGAGCTCCTGCTAACCCACAGGTACCAGTCTTCTTGGTATAAATGTTGCCACCAGGGAACTCTTCTCTCTTCCTCTAGAACCCACCATTCCTTGAGGAACTGTCTGGTAGTCCAGAGTTCCTACCCAGCAGCCTCTCCAGAAGGCTTACCACTTGAAGAAATGTCTATGCTAATACTTAGGGACCTGTGTTCCAGAGAAGACTCATGCTCAGCCATCAGGGGCCTTCACAGTTTTCTCTAGAGAACAAACTGCTTTCCTATCAGAAAACCACAGCTCTCTATCAGTCATTAATGCCATGACTGCATTCATTCATACATTTCCCCCACTCACAGAGTACCATCCATTTAGAATAGTCATTTTTGTACTTTCCTTTAAAAATAATAACTTTCTCTGTCACTATTCCCTGATGTGCATGTGTAGGCGCACACACACACACACACACACACACACACACACACACACAGCCTGTTTCTTCTCCCTCTGAGCCTACATCCACTGATGTTCACTTCTACTTGAGCCCTTTAGCCAGATCCCCTACACCTACTTCCCTGTACCCCCAGAACTTCAACATCTACAAGCGGATCTTCACTGACATGGTCAGCTCTCCAGGGACGAACTGTGCCGAGGCCTACCAGAGCTGGGCAGATCTTAGGGATGTGTTCTTCAATCTGGTGAGGAGGCTGGCTTGCCAGTAAAGAGCTCCTCTGCCTGTCCCTTCCCCAGTCTCCTCCTTGGCCTCAGACACGCTTCTCTGCCTGTCCATCCATGGCCCTGGCCTACTGATCCTAAGCCAGGCTGTGTTCTTGTCCTCTAGTGTGAAAACCTAGTGAAGTCCAGTGAGGCGAACTCTCCAGCCCATGAGGAGTTCGAGACGATGCTGCTGGTTGCTCATTACTATGCCACTCGCTCTGCGGCCCAGAGTGTGAAGCAGTTGGTGAGATGAAGTGAAAGTGGCAAAATGTAGGGTGCTAGGTCTAAGGACACCCTCCACTTGCAGACATGACTTTGTAGGACTCCAAATTCTTGGCTGTGGAGTTTAGGTTCTTGTACCTCCTCCCTTTTCATCATCTAAATCAAGCTTTATTTAACCCTTACTAATATGGCTTTTCTTCCCATAACTCTTAGATCTTTTTTGTTTGTTTGTTTGTTTGTTTATTTGAGAAAGGGTCTATGTAGCTGAGGCTGGCATGAAATTTAGCATCTTCTTGCCTCAGGCTCCTGGGTGCTGGGATTGCAGGTGTGCACCACCATGCCTAGCTTGCTTTGATCTGGTTTTCCGTGCACACACAGCTCCAGCACTTTATTACGCTTAATTTATTTTTATTTTTTATTTATTTTTTTTTTTCCGGAACTGGAGATTGAACTCAGGCCCTTGCATTTGCCAGGGAAGTGCTTATTCTACTGAGTCATCTCCCTGGCCCTATTTTTACTTATCTTTTTTGCAGTGCTGGTGATTGAATACAGGGCCTTACACACTAGCCAAGTGCTGTACACTAAGCTGCATCCCCAGTCCTGTCTCAAGGTTTAAGCATTCAAATCCCATAATTTCTTTATTCATCTCCTATAATGAACACCTTTTTGTTTGTTTTAGTATTGGAGTTTGAGCCCAGGGCCTTTGCACTGAGTGAGCTATATCCCCAGTTCATTTTTTTGTTTTGATTTTGGAGACAGGTTCTGGCTAAATTGCTCATGCTGGGCTCAAATTTATATTCTCCTGCCTCAGCCTCCAAAGTGCTAGTATTTCAGGCATGGATCACCACCACCAGCCACTTTAATATAAATGTTTGTTTCCTAGTTCTGTGACTACCTTTATTGTAGGATTGTTGGTCTGCTAGCTCAGTGATTGATACCAGGATCATAAAGCTTTGCCTTTTATCTTCAGGAAACTGTAGCTGCCAGGCTTTCTGTTTCACTCTTGCGCCACACCCAACTACTACCTGCAGACAAGGCCTTCTATGAAGCAGGCACTGCCACCAAGGTGAGTTGAACAGGAAGGGTGGGGCTAAAGAGGTGCAGAAATCCAGTTGGAAGATAGAATATCCCTGAGCAAAGCTGATTATGGGTTTGATGTTATGGAAGATGAAGCTGTCCTGTATCTGTGCCTGGAGTTTTCTCCCGGCCTAGATAAGTAGCACCCTGCTCAGCTTGCTCATTCACATGTGCAACTTTTGTCTGTTGTAGGCTATTGGCTGGGAGAACATGGCCTTCATTTTCCTCAACCGCTTTTTGGATCTGACCGATGTGAGTAGGGAAGTTGTACCAGAGGTTAGGTTGTGCCTGTCACAGGCTGTTCCTGGCTCATGGTTACCCATTCTGCTGCAGGCCATTGAAGAAGGTACACTGGATGCCCTTGACCACTCGGATTTTCAGGACACAGACATTCCCTTTGAGGTGTCCCTCCCAGCCAAGCAGCATGTACCAGTAAGTATGTAAGGTTGAATGGCAAGGCCTCACCAGGAGTGCTTTGGGAAGAGAGCCTTGGTCTAATTACTGTCTTTGCGAGGACCTCACTACTCAAGTGAACATCAAAACAATGATTTTGTGCCCAGTACAAAGCAAATCATCAAGACCAAAAGCTAGTGTATATGGATGAGGGCTTAGCAGACTCTCTACCCAACCCCTAACCCCCCTTATCCTGCCCTGCTTTAAGCTGCTGCTTGCTCTGTCCTCAGGAGACCCAGAGAGAAGAGGTTCGAGACTGGGTGCTCACAGTCTCCATGGACCAGCGGCTGGAGCAGGTTCTGCCTCAGGATGAGCGTGGCACTTATGAGGCTTCCCTAGTAGCAGTGAGCACTGGAGTTCGGGCACTGCCCTGTCTCATTACAGGTATGAAATCTGTAATCCTGTGGTAGGGTGGAACTGGAGGGATCAAGAATCTTTCATACTAATTTAGTAAAGGGTACACAAGTCAGGAGTCACTCTACCCTAAGCTACTCTTCTTTCAGTGTCCACCCTCAATTTGTTCAAACGCTTGTTCATCTTTTTTCTCTTCCCTTCAGGTTACCCCATTCTGAGGAACAAAATTGAATTTAAGCGACCAGGAAAGGCTGCTGACAAGGACAACTGGAATAAGTTCCTTATGGCCATCAAGGTTAGAGGGGGAAATGTAAAGGCTAAGGTCAAGGGACAGAACTGGGGGAGGGTACCTGAAAGGTGGCTAGTGTACTCCAGAAGACAGGTGCAGACCCTGCAATGGACTGCTTTTCTTTGCTCCAGCTCTGAGGGGCACCTCTGTGTTCTCTCCTTTGCTCACAGACCTCCCACAGCCCAGTGTGCCAGGATGTACTGAAATTCATCAGTCAGTGGTGTGGAGGGCTCCCCAGCACCAGCTTTTCCTTTCAGTGACTGGGAGAGCTGAGGAATAGTTTGGGCCTCTTTTTCATTAAAGTTTGTTAACTAATTGAAACCACTGTGTTCTCTGACCATAGCCAGCTGCAACACTAGCACGGTACCCTTTTCCTTCAAAAGAACTGTAATCAAGTAAAAGAAAAAAAAAATTTTATTACATTAATTTATGTCATTTTGGAATCTGGGCCCCTGGCTTAGTGGAAAAACACTTGTGGGCTGATAGCCCTTGCTGACAAAACAAGAACCAATCTGAGTCGGGGGAAGCAGCAGAACACCATGCCATAAACCAGGTAAGGTGGCACACGTCTGTAATCATAGTATTCTCTGAGGCTGAGGCAGGAGGATCACAAATTGGAGTCCAGCCTAGGCAACTTGATTCAGCAAAACTCTGTCAATAAAAGGGGGTCGGTGTAGCACAGTGTGAAGGCCCTGGGTTTAACATCCAGCACACATGCACATACACACACACACACACACACAAAAACCAGCCACAGGCTTGGAATGCTTCCCTGCCCTCTACTTGAGTCCAGCTCTCCACCCTCAGAACCCTTTACCTGTCCTAAACCCAGGTTTTCTGTGATGCTCGCGGTTCATGATGTTCTTTCAGAAGCTTCACATTTTCCTGCCATTTACATTTAGGAGGTTCAAGCTCTGTGAGTTCCTCCAGCTATAGAAAAGAGTGTGGTTAGCATCCTGCCTAGAATGATACACACCAGCTCCTTTACAACACAACCAGACTACATGGGATGAACACTTCCTTCTCTTCTTCCTTACCCGTGCCTGAAAGTCTTCCTTCTTGCAGGGCCCAACTCCCCGTAGGGTGAGCGCAGCCACACAGCAATAACCAGATAGTGCAGCCTCAGCTGCAGACATGAGCAGAGAAGGGATCCAGAGAGCCAAGGCTGTGTCCTAAAAGCGAAAAAGATGGGATTCTAGGAGGGACTGGGACAGGAGAAATAAAAATACAGGAGAAATTAAAAGGGCGGGGCCTCAGTTTTATGGAAGGTAAGAAGAGAATAGTCTTACAAAGATTCTTGTGGGATCAAATGGGCAGTCGGTGTGGCCAGACCCCAGGTCCAGAGGTATGGAAGGATCCAGCAGTCCTGGATGGCAATCAGCAATAAGACGGCGGCCACCGTTGGCCACGGTGAGTGACACTGCTAGGAGGAGGCCCACGGAGCAGGCAGCAGACACAAGCAGGTTCGCCACAGCCTGTGCCAGCAGGACCCAGTGCTGGTGGGGCAGAGGCCAAGCTGAGAAACCTGGGCCCCACCAAGTCTCCCACTGACGAGACCCTCGGTTGCTCTGAGGCTGCTCCTGTAAGCTGAGGATAACCCCCCACCCAAGCTCGGGTGCCCTCACTCTCCAGAAGACTCCTCTCACCAGTGGTGGGCGAAATAGGTTCCTGGATGCCAACAGGGCCACAAGTCCCACAGAAACGCTCTGCGGAAGACATCAAGCCTTTGGCTCCCTGGCTATAGGCATGTCCGACCGGTCAGCCCGCCCACCCACCGTTCTCACCAGGAGCCCAGAGCCCACGGAGATGATGTTGGCGGTGGTGTACTCCGGTGTGACGGCGCCGCGGGGATTGGCCACATGCCGCAGGACGGTACCATGCAGCACAGCCCCCAGGAGCAGGTTCAAGTGTCCCACCAGAATCAGCGCGAGGCCTACGCGCATCAGCCGCCTGGGCCCCCGGAGGACATCTGCAAAGTAGGGGGAAGGGCAGGCCTAAGCACAAAGCCGGGCGGCCAGGGGGCCAGGGCTATGCAGCAGGGCTGGCTGCAGCCCTGAAGGCGGACTGAGGGGTCTCCAGAACAGGAGCAAAGAGGAGCGGAAGTTACCGAACAAGCAGAGACGGCAGCACCCCATTCCGGGAGCCGCCTGGCGCCGCCGCAGGGCAGCTCTACCTGGTCCCCGCCCCACTCTCCACTTAAGGCCCCGCCCCTGGCCACAGGGCAGCCCGGCGCCACCCTCCACCTCAAGACTCCACCCCACGCCGCCCCACCTGGGCCAGACCTAACCTGGCTGCAGGCCCAGCAGAGCTGTGATCTGGGCCCAAGTACAACACACGTGTACACACGCACGCACACACACGCACGCACACACTAACTCAAAGACGCTTTTAGCAAAAAGTAGACTTTATTACAGCAGCAACTGAGGCGAATCGAATGGCCCCCCCCAGGGCCACCACTGCAGCACCACCTTTCTCTCCCACCCTTCCACCCCAGCGGGATTGTAGGACTCAGCTCCCCAGTGCCCAGGGGCCTCCTGTCCACACAGGCTGGGCGGGAGCCGGCAGGTCAGCTACTAGCCCCCCAGCTAAAAGGCGGCTGCTGAGAAGACCCAGGCCCACATCTGTGCAAAACAAGTAAACAAAGTGCAGAGGGGAGGAAGAGAAGGGAAGGGGCAGGAGGATGCTCAGAACAAGGAGCCCCCAAGTCCTCCTGAGTAATAGAGAAGGGGCTTCACAGGGTAATACTGACTGGGGGAGGGGAAGGAGGGCTGCAGCACATCCAGGGACAGCCACAGCCCAGATAAGGGCCTGGCCAAGTGAACTCTAGGAGGAGACAGTGACAGCGGCAGAGCTGAGGGTACTGTTCCTGGCAAAATTGAACTTGTTCAGGGTCTCCTCCAGCAGGGAAGTGAGCCGGCTCTGGTCAGCCTGGGGGGAGAAACTCAATGAGACAGGAGCTGAGAGCAGAAGGGAGGGCAGCAGCTAGGGCAGAGGAAGCTCACCTCACTAATGAAGCCCAGCTGCACCAGCTCCGCTGCCAGCTCAGGGATGTTCTCATCTGACAGAGAGAAGCAGGGTGAGTGCTGGACAGGAGATGGGGCAGGGAGCCCTTCAAAGCAATGGACCCAACCATCAACCTCAGGGTGGGGGATGTCAATGTGCTACTGCCTTGTCAATTCCTCTCTTCCCCCAATACAGCCCTTAGGAACTTGCCATCCTCTAAGGGAAAGGGGAGACTCACTTGGCATCAGGTCACAGCTCAGGTGCCGGTTCAGTTTGTCTTCCAGCTTCAGCAGAAGTGTCA
>NDGN011297172.1:0-10614 GCA_002564285.1 Tympanoctomys barrerae
TTTTTACACAATGGAGTATTATTCAGCTATTAAGAATGATAAACTCCAAGCCTTTATATAGAAACAGCCTTTTGAATGGCAGCTGAAAGCAGCGAGAGCTCAATGGAGAAGGAAGTGAGCTAGACGTGCCTGGTCACGCCCCAGGGTTCCACCTCCTCCAGGTGACATTCACCTCGACCAGTACCACATTCAGCAATAAGTTCACCAGTGGATCCATTCCTTCATGCATTCACCTCCACAAATCCTCACCTAGGAGCCCATAAGAACTTTCCAATCCTAAGCCATAATATGTATTTTAGATCTTTTGGAAAAATGGGCCCTTTGAAGATTAACTTTTATCATAAGAAGAAATTATGTTGCTTTTTTCTTGTTAATATCCTGCAATTAATATTGCAGTAAGGCCAGAAAATATAGTCCTTTATAATCTATGTGAAGAAAGAGCTGCTTTTTGACTTAATGACCATCAGTGTTTTAAGATGCTGGCAATGCCTGTGACTATTCCTCCTTAAAGAAAGTTTCCTGATCAAACTCTGTGTTGACCTCATGTGCTTTTAAATTGATCATCTGCTTTTCAGGCTGATAAATAGACTTTTCAAGGAACTCTAGAAGTCTTCTCTAAGAAAAGCTTTATGTATTGTATTTTTGAGTGATTTACATTATAAAACTAGTTAACAGACTGATACATTATATATTTTGGTTTAAAGGAAATTATGACTTGTACTGATAGTATATGATTTAGTAGCTCAAGGTTGATGAGCAATATTAAATGGCTGTTTTAAAAATTATTTTCAGTCAATTGTGCTTTATTATCCTTTTTTTAAATTTTGAATGGTCATAATGGTGTAACAGCTGACTTGACAGGTAAGACTCTTATATTGAAAATGGAGGCTGGGGAGATAGCTCAGTCAGGACCTGGGTTCAATCCCAGGTGTCACATGCTGTGTTAGCCCAGGAAATCTGGGCAAGAGCTGCCAGCCACTGAAACCAGGCCTGGTGGCCCACCCCCATAATCTCAGCACTGGGGAGGCTGAGACAGGAGGATCACTAAGAATCCAAGCTGTGTAGTGAGACCTTGTACCAAGTTAATTAAGCAATTAATTAATTAAACATAATAATAATAATAATAATAATTTTTAAAAAACAAAATATAAAAAAGGGGCATAAGATAGCTCAGTAGTCTAAAGTGCTTGCTTAGGCAAAGCACAGGGACTGCAGTTCAATCACTGGCACTGATACAGGGAGAAAAACTGATCTCGGGTGGGTGACTTCCAAACCATATAGGGAACCTCCAAATGACATAGGGAAAAAACGATCTCCTGACTGACCTGCATGAGTTCATGTTCTCTAAAACAGAAGAAAGAATTTTAGGAACAAACGGAGGGTATGAGCAGAATATATTTAAGGGAAAGAAAGCTCCTGTCCAGAGAGGGACAGGAGGGAGGCCCGAGCAGGTAGTTCCTCGGGAAGCTGTCTCTTCCAGGGATTTTTATAGGGTAAAACAAAGTGGGGCTAAGGTGGAGAAAGGGGGAACTGTTTAGGCGGATGTGGGTTGGAACAAAACTATGGTCAACCAATGAGATTTCAAGCACCATTGCTCAGGTAAAGTTGATTACTCCCAGGAGCAAATGGGTAAGGGAGTCACAGAGTAAGCGGGTGTGAATATGGACAGGGTTTTTTCTTGTTGGAAGTTGGAAGGCAGGACAGGGTCTTTTCCTGATGGGGGCTGGACTAGTGACTCAGTTGGGTCTTTCCAGGTGATGGATACCTATTTATAATATCAATCCCAGGTGCTACTCTTTTAGCATTTGTTTGGCCTTTAGGTCTTTAGGTCTGGTTCACAACAGGAACATCTGTCCCTCCCACAGTTGTAAGATATCTTGTCTTTTGTGCTGTGTTCTTTGAGGGTCTGGTCCTGTCTGTCTGCCTATACTATTTCTATCTAACTCAGCTGCCTGCAGTAGGGCCACATGCCATGCCAACCCTGCCTCTGTGGTGGACTGAGCCTGCCACACACACACACACAATATAGATAGATAGATAGATAGATAGATAGATAGATAGAGATAGAGATATATTGTTCTTTTATTTTGACTTTCTTCATTTAAACCGTGTTCTGTGATTACTTAATATGTCTATGAAATCCTTGCATCGATGTTTTATAATATTGAATAACCTTTAAGCAATTCTTATTCTTTTTTTTTTTTTTCCTGAACCGGGGATTGAACTCAGGCCCTTGCACTTGCCAGAGAAGTGATTATTCCACTGAGCCATTTCCTAGGCCCCTCAATTCTTATTCTTGAGAGATGTAATTTATTTTGAAATTTTAAATGTGCTGGTTTGTCCATTTTTAATTTGGAGTTTACTTTGTATATGAGAACTAACTATCACCTTTAGTTGATGCTGTTGGTGATTGCTATATATTTTTCATTTATCTTCTATGATCAAATATCAATGGGTAGGTCAGAGTCTATTTGAAGTGTTCACTAACATACTTTACAGCAAACCTATGGATTAGTACTGAACATAGTCTGCAAAGTTGTTTTCATGAATGCTGCTCTTACTTTATTGTAATCTCAAGAGACATAAGAAAATCAGGAACTAAAAGCAAACACATTCTGACTTCAATGGTTCCCAATTCCACTTAGTAGAATTGGGTTCCTTCTACATGCCTTTTCTCACTCATTGGTTCTCAAAGTTTAATCTCCTTCAGAATTCCCTTAAGGGCTGTTAGAATAACAGATTCCTGGAACCACCAGAGTTCCTAATTCAGTTAGGTTGTGGTGGGAACAGAGAATTTGCATTCCTAGCACACTCCCAGAGATGCTCATTCTGAGCCTTCAAGTCCAGAGAGCCTGCTTTGACAACCACAGTGCTTTTCTGTTTCAGTTTTCTTCTCCTGTGCTTTGTCTTTTCCCACATCAAATGCTTTCTGCCTATTTAAAAATAGTTTTAGAAATGTTAAACAGGTATGTAGTCATATTTACAAAACTCAAAAAAAAAACATTATACTGAGCTAATGAAGACAACCACAAAATCCATGTATGTACGGTTCAGTTTATGTACAATAATTATGAATAGACTAAGCTCAACTGGGCTCAGTGGTATGCACCAATATTCCTGGCTACTGGGAGGCTGAAGTAGGAAGATTCTAAGCAGCCAAGGTAACTTATCAAGACCCTGGCTCATAAAAGAAAACAACAGGAAACAACAATATTGATCAAAACTAGAAAAGTATAGGAAGAGCATCTGGGAAGGAATATGAAGGAATATAAAGAGATACAAACATGCTATAGCTTGGTTGAGATAGTTGCAGAATGTGTACACATTTTGTGCCAATTATGTATCAAAAATCTGTAGTCTTTTATACATGTGTAGTATACCCTAATTAAAGTAAGATATGATTGTAAAAAGTACATGTAGTTGTTGAAAAATAGGTTTATTAAGCCAACTGGGGCTAAGGTTAAGAGAATAGATTGAATATGGTTCTTTTTGTCAAAAGCATGTGACTAGTAACAGAAAAAAACAGGAAATGCACACTTAATAGTGCATTTTGAGGAGTAGATTAATTATGGGATCAAGAGGATTCCCAGGTATCATTCTTAGCATCATTTCATTGTTTGCTGGTTAATCAAGACATCTTGAATTTTGGTTTATTTCTCAAAATGTAAGGCATTCTAGCAGATGACTTCTGAGCCTCTATAGTAAGGTGGGTCTTCCCCAACTCAAATGCCCTTAACATATTAACACATTTTATAGCATCATTTCACTTTGAAATTGTCTCGGATATTTGTGTCTCCTTGGTTACTTTTCCTTTTACCCAACCATCATGTCAAAGTATATCTACAGAGCCTAAAATAGATCTTGAACATACTACACATTCTAAACTATTTATGAAATAAATAAGTAGATGGATGAGGCTTCATTAAATAAAGTGAAAATTTTGGTCAACTATATCTCAATTTTGTTGGGTCACTAAGATCAAAGAAAAATAACTTCAGGTCACTTATAAAATACTTCAGAGGTTGAAAGATGCAATACTTGTAATAGAATCCCACATGTTCTGAGCTTATTATAAACATTAGCTCTCTAATCTATGGATATAGATGTCTATCCAAAAACTGTATAGCTGTAGCCAGGCAAAATTTTATGGAATGTAAATAAACAAAAGGGAAATTGCTTTTCAGTTTAATATAGTTTCCAACCACAGTTGATCAGGAAATCATAATGGTACAAAGTGGGTGATGATGAGGGCATTCTGGCAGTGGTTTGCCAGTGATAGTATGCAAGACATTTCTTAATCTTGCTGCTTCAGCTTTTCTTTTTTTGATGTATCAGTACATATTAAAGTTTTAGTACATTAAAGTTTCTGTACATTTTCATTTCTAAATGTATGTAATAAAAGGCATATCAGTAATGAAATAAGTCCGCCCCACCACCAGGAAATTTCCAATGGTTACATACACATGTGTTCACCTTGGAAACTTGGAAAAAACATGCTCATGACTCACGAGGAACAGAGTGGGCAGAATATGGCACAAAGACAGCACTAGGCCTGCTCGAGATAATAGCATAAAGTGGAAGGAGAAAAAAAAATTTTTTGATTAGGGCTGCTAAGTGAGACCAAATTGCTCTACAAAACAGAATATATGAAAGTAGGTTAAAAAAATCTTAGTCTATGTATTTTCCAAGTTTCATCTTTCATTTCCCAGAAAAAAGTTATCTTTAAGATGTGAATGTTTAGTCTAGAACCATTAAAGACACAAAGTTATTCTGCTGCATTTTTAATGTGAAAGTTTTTAAAACTTGAAACATTATTTGAATGTAAAGCATTATTTGTAGTTTAATTTACACTTGAGGTGTTCTTATGTTAATAATGGTAATGATAATATTATAAAAATACAGTCTATATATGCTCTATTGTAAGTGTAATTTAAAGGCAAATACTTGCTTTTAATCTTTAAAAGCATATTTTCAAAGTGCTTTCAAGGTGTGAAATTATTTCCAGATGATTGAACAACAAAATGTAGTGAAGAGATTTTAGATACTATCTTATAATCTCTTTGTTGCACAATACAATAAGGAAAATGAAGCCTAAAGTTATGTCACTTCCTCTAACTATCATAACTATTTGTTTACAATATTGAGACTGCAATCCAATATGTCTCTTAATTTATGAAGTAAAAAAAAACTCAGATGAAATATTTTTTATGCATTTGACATGCATAAAGAATAGTCTTTTAAAGAATTCTGTTGTCATACCTAACTCACCATATTATTCTTCCAGATTAACTTGCCGTGGACTAGTTTAGAAAACAGTGATAAATATGCAGATAACCAGTAGAAAGTAAAGTATGTAACCTCTCTAATAAAAATGAAAAATGTTTGTTTGTAACATAGCCATTGCTTTCGTGGAATTTTCTGCTAACAAAGGCAACAAATATTTGAACTGTTAGTTAAACTTTAAAAATGATATTGTTCAGAAAGAGAAAATGTATTTGGGGAATCCATTTAGTAGAGTTGAGTCTTTTGAAAGATGTTGCTGTCATCAGTATGGGCCATTTGGTTCACCTGCTAATTCCCAGAAATGTGTATATAGCAAAAGGTTTGTGCCTCAGGCTGTCCCTCTTAATGCTGAAGCCAAATCAGGGAAATGGATTGGATACATATAAATGTTTTGTCACCTTCCCAGTACCAGAGAGCTCAAATTGCTGAACATTTCATTCCCTTTTGTGGTTGAGAAACGTGTGTTCCTTATTATAAAGGGTTTAGGGATGGCATACTGTGTAATAGCTCAGATGAGTGAAAACAAATTTAAATATAAGCAATGCGCTAGCTTATACTTTGCATGTTGTAAATACTCTTAGAAACAGTATGGGGCCTTATTAAGTTTGAACCTCAGGTCTTTCAACTTCCCTGAGAAAAGAGAACAAATGGTAAATGCATGGGAAAATAAGTAACTAACCTTTGTGTTTTCCCACTTCAGCTCAAGCCCAGATATTTTTGTCAGTTGCTAATTACAGCCATATTTCTCCAAAGCATTTTCTTTCTTAAGAAGAGAAAAAAAAAGAAGAAGAAAAGCATTTCAAGGAGAAAGGCTGAACTGTGCAATGCAGAGTCACAATTTTCTGAGTGGAGGAGTGCTTACTGGATTGATGACAGTTGAGAGGACTTCCTGCTGAAGAAGAGGGACAGGGCATTTAAGTAGAGTAGATAGAAGTGGAAATCGGATCATGATAAGTCAAAAGGTAGGGTTAGATCCAAATTCAAGGAGAAAACAGTAAGAGCTACGGCTTTAGAGCAGAAAATATGTCTAGAAATGAGACATTTATCAGGGTGAATGTATTTATTTGGCTGAGAAAGTCTCCTCAGTATTGCATTCTGTGCTCTCAAGTCGCCCTTGTTCCAGATGCAATTTGTTTATGACACCCATTAATTCCTATCACCTCTACCGCTGCAAATCTTCATAGAACTAGCAAGACTTCTGGCTTAGGGGCAAAAAGACAGAGAAGCATTTGTACCTGCAAAAGAATTAAGCAAAGATGCTATTTGTTTATCAATAAAATTATGGAAAAAAGAATTAAGCAAAGAGAAGTAAAATACTTGATTTGAGGTCACATATTTGAGTTAGTAATGGGATTTGCACTGAGGATTTAGGTCCTCACTCTTTATCCTGTATTATTTCTAGAATTTTGTATTGAATGTGACTGGAAATGATTTGGTCCATTTTTTTCCCTCATGTTACCTCCTTTGGAGGTAAAAATGGTGATCCAACACCACACTCACTCACCTGAGCTTTGTCTTCCTGATTCCTCTCATGATAAGTGGTAGATCCTCTGGAGGACACTAAACAGGTATTTTGTTAAACATAAATACTCGGCTTCTCTGAAATGTCAGTTACTGTTTTGATTGCTTTCTTATTTTTCTATATAGACACTTGTTGACAGGGAACTGTGGCAATCATTCATTGCTTTTAAGTAATAAACAACCACAAACTGTCGCTGTCACTTTCACTTCCTGTCCTCATTCATTTTCTTTAGCTACTGCTACTTTATCTAAAAACTCTCTGTGTGGAAAGACTAGATTTGTGCAGGTGCTGGAAAAGAATGTGGGAGGGAGCAAAAAAGGCTCCCAACACAGCTCCCAGCACTCAGCTTATGTCATTCACCTAAGGGCTTAGAAATGTTGTTCTGTTTTGTTTTGTTTGTGTTTTCTTTTTTTGTAGGATCAAATGGAAATCCTGGCTTTATTGATGCAGGATTTCCTTAATCCTGCTCTAGTAGTTAAAAACTATCCCTTGCTTCTCTTTTCATTTTGTAGCTTGCACAGGCTGAACTGCTTCTCTCAGCAGCTACTGGAGAAAGCTTTTGTGATAGGAAGAGCTGGATGGGGTTGTCCTTCACAAAGACCTTTCTTCCAGCTGTTTCTACATAAATGCATGTCTCTATAACTCACAAATTATCAGGAAACAGGTGTTTTTATATTAATAGTCAAGATGTATCAAAGGAAGGAGAAGGTATAGCAGTATGTGAAAATCAGGTGGTCCATGGTTGAATACTTTCTACACAATAAGTAATCACTCAAAGCTTATATCTATTTATAATAAAGTCTATAATTACAAGCCAGGTGGCTGTGGTTAAGAGATTGTGGTGTTTTGAAACAGGTTTCTTGACTCATCGTTACATCTTTAGAGAAGACAGGACCACCTGGGTAGGGACAGGGTGGCATGTGGCTGCATATAAACTGAACATGTGTGCTCTGGTCCAGTCTCCTTATTTACTGTCTTCTGAGCCTGGGTGCATCAAGTTCGAACTCTATAAATGCCCTTCTTTTTTTGCACATACGAGGAGCAAAATCTTTTTATGAGAGTCTGTAAAATTTGACTCCAGAAGTTCTTTGATATTCTTCCTGCTGAAGCATATGTAGAATAGCTATCAATTTGAGTTTGTTGATGTATTCCTCTGAAATCAAGAATGTAAACTGACTAGTTGAATCTGTGGTTATTGATTTTTCTTGTTTTCTGAACCGATTATTTCAGATGGTTAAAGGGATGGCATGAACAGTGGTTTAATGGCAACACTATAATATGAATTTAAAACTTTGATAATGTGTCAAACATTTATTGAGTGTCTTTCTTCATTAGTGACTCTTTTAGAATCTGTGAATGATATTAAGAAGTAGAGTAGAAGGTTTCTTTATTGACAAAACTTTTTCCTCAACTAGGGAGAAAGGATACAATAAAAAGATGAAAATGTATCTATATTGTTTGTTCCTGCCTTGTAGCAACCCACATTTTCTAAAGCTGGCAAAACATAAATGATTATTATACAAAAGAGATGGCTACATGTAAATCTTCCTAGGGAAAGTAATAATAGAAAGATGCAATTAATAAGCTTTTAAAAAAAGACAGGAAGGGATTTATGACTTTGCCCATTGTTTTAGTGTTCTATCGCTAAATGACACATTACAAGTTTGCTGTTTAGAATACCTTTCCATTACCCCATGTTTCTCCAGATACTTTGACCTTTCTAGTTTAAATGGGACTGAGCTGTGTGTTCCCTAGTGGTGTAAAATATGTGTTATCCAAGAGCACTATTTTTTGTAGCTAGGAATTCTTTTCCAAAGTGTTGGCAGAATGCAATTCCTTGTACCTGTATTACGAGTACCTGTATTTTCTTATCAGTTGTTATCTGGGAACCCCTTTTACTTCCCATTTTCAGGTCCGTGAAGTCTAGCATCATTCACAGGCCTTGTGCCACCTGACAGATTTCTTCCTCCATGTGAGAAGGAGAATGTCGGCTGTTTAGATCATTTCTCTTCAGGAAGGGCCCTAGTACTTTTTTTCTTTTTGTTCTTTTTTTTTTCTTTTTTCTTTTCTTTTTTTTTTTAAAGGAAGATTTAGGGGATTAGGGCTGGCCAATTAGCTCATCGGATTAAAGCACCTACAAGCAAGTGCAGGGACAGGGTTCAATCCCGGGTGTTCCATGCCCATCCTGCCTCAGACTGAGCATGGTGGCATGAGTTTGTAATCCCAGCGTTTGGGAGACTGTAAACAGGAGAGTCATTACAAGTCCAATCTAATAGTGGGACCCTGAACACCCTGTAGACTCTTCTCTAAAATACCCTCCCCAAAAAGATTTAGGGGATTAAATTGATTCCCAAGAGTGATCTTTCTTAGTTAAATCAAAATCAAAAGATTAGTTGTGTTCAAAACACTTGCCCACATTCAGTGGGATGGAAGCCTGCAGGGTATGCATGGAGGAGGGAGGCATCTCACCAATGGCCTTAAACTCTGCCTGCCTGCCTGCCTGCCACAGTAACAGACCCAGTGTGTCAGAGGGGGTTTGGTATAGCATATTTGAAGCATGGCATCAACCTTCAACAACCTCAGTGCAGAAACAAATTGTGAAATAATTGTAAAACTTCAAATTTGAAAATAAACATTGCAGTATAGATAACAAATACCTCAAATTTTCAAGTCCTTTTGGTAAATTGTAAATTCTACAGCATTAGGCATGCCAGTTTAAGAGGCCATGTGGTCCAGGGAGCTTGATATGTGACATCTTATTCATTCTGATTTCTTAAAATGAATACTAGTTACCTAGAGGAGGGTCATCAGATTAGGGTCAAATCCTCTCTTTATATAGCCCTGTTACCTAAAACATGTTTGTTATATTGTTACAGGGTAGTGATGTTTGTTAATTTTTTTAGGGGTTGAAATTCTTTAAAGGGGACAGTGAAGAAGGGGGAAAAAAGAGAAACAAGAAAGAATCGTAGAAGTCGGAGAAAGTAGGAAGATGAGGAGGAGAAGATGTGGAGAAGGACGGGGGCAGAGGAGAAAAAGGGAAAATTTGTGGGTAGACAAGGACCAAGATATGAGAAGAAAAGCGAGCAACCATACTTCATCCTCAAAGCTTAAAATATTTATTATCGGGTTCTTCAGCAGAAAAGATCGTTATCTCCTCACCCTAATTCTCAGACACAAAAACAGAAGGTGATCTTCAACTTGGAAAGGTCCAGACACCAGGAAAGGAATCAAATTCAAGACTGTCAGAAAACCAACACAAAAAATGCCCTATTCTCATCTCAACCTACAAGATTCAGAATCACCCCTAAATGTGTGTGTGTGTGTGTGTGTGTGTGTGTGTGTGTGCGCGCGCTGGGGAAGAAGTGAGGAATTCTCACTTCCTTGGATGGTTGTTTATTCAAGCACAACTCTAAGCCTTAGTAGATTACTCACTCACTGTTTGGGCATCTCCCCCCAGAAGGCTGTGATTGAAAATAATAACTCATTTAGAATGAACTAACACTTTAATTATTTTGCTGTGATTTTTATTTTCATTTATTTGTTTGGCATTCTGGGGGCTTTTATTATTTTTTCTTTAATTTTTTATTTTTATTTTTATTTTTCAGTACTTAATCATTTTAATAGTATAGAAGCATTATATCATATTTACTACATTTTGTTATCTGTTAATGAATATCCAGGCTGTTTCTTTCTAGTTATCTTATGCATACTGATACTATAAATATTCATTTACAAGTGATGTAATATCTCTTTTTTTCCATAATTTTATTGAGAAACAAATAGCAATGAGACAGTTTCAAATCAAATTG
>NDGN011297176.1:0-40023 GCA_002564285.1 Tympanoctomys barrerae
CTGTTACCCTTTACGCTACACTGCAAGGCCCTCAGCTATGCAAAGGCAGTAGAGGCAGGGGAAGAGGAAGAGGCCTCTGTTACGGGGCCTGCTGGACGCGCCTGCGTGGTCTTGGCAGGCATGCTGGGCGGGCTTCTTGGCAGGCTTAAAGTTTTAATTTCCCCCTTCACTCTGTGCTCACTTTCCAGACTACGGCAGCCCTGTCTGGGTCAGCTTTCCACCGCGGTCACAGAACACCCAGGATAAGCTGCACAACACGAGAGAGAAACGTTTGCTGGGCTCCAGCTTGAGCTTCAGCCCTGTTGTGCTGGGCTGAGCTGGGCCAGGGCCAGGTTGCAGTGGGGTGTAAGGCTCTTTCCCTTCTCCACAGTTTTCAGGACAAGGGAGGAAGTGGAAGCGGAAGCCCCGCCCCCTGGCGGTGACCTTTGACCTCCCACCAGGTCCACCTCCTCTTAATTCCCCACCCTGGGGACCCTTAGGGGCACAGCCCAGGCCCATGTGCTCACAGGAGGTCACTCACTGTTGGCCCAGCTGGCTCTGCCCGAGTCTGGGCTGTTGCTGCACACCAGCTGGTCAGATGCAGGCTGCACTTTGCCAGCCCGGGCTCTGGCCGGGTGGAGGTGCTGGGAGGCCACCTGTGCATACTTGCAGAACTTGGAAATCCCTGCTGTGGGTGTGCAGGGTGATAGGCAGGGTGCTGCAAACCTGCCGGCCTGGTCCACCCTCAGGAGCGTTTCCACCTCTGCCTGATACCTGTGGGCCCTGCTCAGAGGATGGAAGGGGCCCCTCCAGCTGCAGTAGCACCCAGGTCCCTGGGCAGGCGGATGGACCTGCTGCCACTCTCAACCCACACTGTAGGGAAGGAACCGAGGGAGTGGAGCTGGAAGGCAGAATCGCAGCTCTGTCCTATGCGTTCCCATCTGCACAGACAGCCCTTAAAGTGCTCAGCAGAAACCGAGCATGTTATGAGCAGAATGCGGAGACAGGGAGGAATTCGCCAGATTCAGCTCCTGCAGAAGGCTGGGACTGTGCGGACGAAGGCCAGGGAGCTGGTATGGGGGAGCTGAGAGAAGCCAGCCTCCTCAGCCAGCGCTGCACAGCACCCTGGGAGCGAGGCCCTGCAGCCTCTGTCCAGCTCCTTGCAGTCTGGGATGCTTCCATGTGAGCCATGCCCAAGGCCACAGCTATAGTGTCCTCTGCTTTGCTTCCCTCACGTCGCTGGTGCTGGGAGGGCTCTCAGGGCAAAGCCCAGACACCTGAGCTGCAAGGCAGGAAGTGGCCTGAGCGGCTTCGTCCGCAAAACCACCTCCCTCTGCCAGAGCACAAGCAGCTGCCTTACATTGTGTTAGACATTTGGGGAAAGCTGGGTTCTATCCAATAAATGACGAGCTGAACTACTGAGTGCTGCAGACGGACTCATGGCTCTGTCCTGCCCACAAGCAGTCCCGTCTGTCCTCTGTGTTACAGAGGGAGGGAAGAGCAGGCTGTGTGGTGGGCCGGTCTGCACAGCACGCCAGGGCCCAGGTAACCTGACTGGGTGTGCCAGGCAGGCAGGCAGGTGGAGCGAGGAGGGCCCCCAGGAGCCCCTGGGGCAGGCTGGGGCACGGCTCAGTGCTAGAATGAATGTGTGCTGTGGTGGGTGAGGTCCTGGGCTCCCTCCCCAGTGCGCACATGTGCTTATGCACACGCACACACACGACACTACCTTCCTTGTGGCTGTGGGTAGAACATGTATGGGGGCCTCTCTGAGACCCTCTCCCTGCAGGATCTCAGGCTGCTTCCCCATGCTGATAATTTTCCAGGCAAGCCCCTAGATACAGGAAGTCTCTCAAGCATTCTCTGTCTGCCCTCAGCATTACCTGGAAACCCAGGGAACCAATAGCAGCACAGCACACAGGGAAAGAGACTGTGATCCAGCCTTGGGTGAGTCAGAGTGCGGTCACCAGGCCGCCAAGCCTCTTACCTTCAGGCCCCTGCCAGACTGGCGAGGAGGCAAGGGGGAAAAAACAAAAAGAAAGAGAAAGCCAGGCCTCTGCCGGTAAAGTAACTTGCCCCCAGGCCTCTCCAGCCTTCTGGGTGGTGATGAGTAATCATGACCCGGAAATTGCTGGGCACCTCCACCATACAGAAGATTCCGGAAGTATTATGTACCTGGAATGGCCAAGGAGCTTTATTTATTTTTATTTTTATTTTTTGGCAAACAGTTCTGCCAGGATATGTTGAAGGTGGCACATGTTATGAAATCCTGGTCTTCAGCCACCCACCTTCCTGGGAGAAGTGGGGAGAGGCCCCTGGGAAGGTCCTCAGCCCACTTTCCACACAAGCTCCTGTGAGTGTTCATGTCATGCAGACCTGTATGGTGGTAGAGTTCTGAACCAGAAGTGGGCATAAAAATGACTCCAGGAAAAGCTTGATACTTGGCAACAGCACTTGAAAATAAGCAGAAATCGGCTGCGTCCTTTGTTCCACAAGTGAGGTAAAGACCCAGGAGAAGAGACCCACCTGTGGGCATGTGCACTGTGCCCTCTAGTGCCTGGATCTTAAGTGTACCCCAAAGCCCCTGTGCCAAGAGCCTGGTCCCAGCCTGGCACTGCGGAGAGGCAGTGGAGATCGGAGAGGTGCTGCCTAATGGGAGGGCTTTAGGTCACTGGCCCTAAAAGGGATCATGGAGCCCCACCCCCCACGAGGAGGTGAGGGACTCTGTTCTATGGCTCTGTTCTGCCCCCCACCCACAGCAGTGTGCCTAAGCAATGCTGGCTGGAGCCTCCAGAGCTCAGAGCCGAAATGACCCCTTTTGGGCACCAGCGGGTCGCCTTCCCCACTGATAGGTCCAGCTCCTCCGCAGTTCTGGGTCCTTTGCTCCAGAACCCTTCCTGCCTGGGCCACAGGAGATCTCTGTTGATGACCCAGTCGTAGCAGAAGTACCTCAGAAGGACCTGGAGGACCAGCAGAACTTGAGTGATGAGCTCCACAACGCTGAGGCACGGCGCTGAGTTCAGTGCTCCTTCAGTTGACATCCTGTGGGCCCATGGGCAGGGGACCAACCATCCTGGGCTGGGGACACTGGGAAGCAGTGGAGATGACAGCAAGAAGTGTTTCCTTGGGCCGCAGACATGCTACTGCATTCCTGCAGGAAGGACCTGGCCTATTTGCCCAGACCAGGGTACCTACTGCTCTTCCCTGGGAATCTCTGGCAGATGGCCTGGGAGGGCACAGCTGCCCACACAGGCGGGCAGAAGTGTCCACGCGCTGTAACAGAAAAGATCGACTCAGAGACAGCAGGATCTTAGAATGTGTACAAGTTTTATGGGTCAATTAAATAAAAACTCAAATGAGAAGCCAACTTTGGGGGCCTCCTTCAGCTGTAGATTTCATCCGAGAGCCCAGCACCACGCAGTGCCTGAGAGGAGCTGTGGTGGCCATGGGGCCCAGGCTCAGGGGATCCTGCCTTCCGAGGCACCCCAGCAGTTCTGACCACAGGCACGGGAAACACGGAGTCATCAGCGAGCTCTGTGGGTTTGGCCCGAGGCAGTCATGCTTTGAGGCCTCGGCCTCTGCCTCGTGTCAGTTGTGGAAGGCAGCGTGATGAAGTGGGGGGTGGAAACTGCCTGTCAGGAAGGAGCCGGGCATTTTTCCTCCTACCCAGAGCCTGGCAGGGGCAGAGCAGAGGGAGGGAAGGAGAGGCCAGCTGAGCCGAGGCTGAGTCTTTGGGACCAGCGGAGAGCACAGCGGGGATCCAGCGGGATCTTGTCCTGGCTGCCCCCAAACGGCTCAGGGCGCTGGGTGGGCGCCCAGCCTGCAAACTTGCTCTCTGTGGTGCTGCCTGCTGGGCCCAGTCATGCAGTGCTTTCTGAAGGAGCCAGCCCAGCCTGCTGATCACTGCCCAGGGCACCCCCAAACTGGCCCAAACTTCTGTGGTCTGAGACACTTACTCACATTCCAGCCTTGTGAAGCAATTAAGGGCAATTAGCTCTGAATCAGGGGAGCTGAGCCTGCTTCCTGCCTGCCCTCCTGGCTGGAACAGGAGGATCTGCTTGGATCATGTTCTTAAAGGGGACAAAGTGCTGTGTGCTGCTGTGCTCTTGGCAGAGGTCTCGTCCCGTCCGATTTTCATGTACTGCCTTTTTCGCAGGACGATGAGGTCGTCCTGGTTCCCCGTGGACTCCTTCAGGCAGGTAGCCTGACTCCAACTCAGGAATAGCGGGGGTGCACTGCAGAGGCCAAGGAAGTGAGGGTCCAGGGCCCGGCTGCTCAGCCCAGCCCAGGCTGTGCCCGGCCAGGTCCGTTCCACCTGTGCTCCACTTAGCAAGAGGACAGAAACGCGGGCTGCAGCTGGAGCTGCATGGTCCCAGATTGGGTCTGCATTTGGTCTATTGGACTCCAGAAATTGGCCTTGCTCTCAGACTCCTGATAAACTAGAGAGTCCCCACCAGAAGCCCCAGGGGTATTTATGTAGCCACCGCAAAGGTCCCAAGGCCTCTGCAAAGTGCCCCTCTTTTTGTGTATGGCGCTGGGAGCTGAACCCAGGGCCTTCACACTNTCATTATATGAATATTTTTTTATTTTGAGACAGGGTCTTGCTAGGTTGCCAAGTTGCCCAAGCTGGACTGGATTTGGGGATTCTCCCTCCTCAGCTTCCTAGAGTGCTTGGAGTACAGGTGTTCCCGTCAGTGTCTGGGCCTCATGTAGCTTGGCTTTATAAGGCTTTGAGGGGACCTGGGAGGCTCCTCCTATCTCCTGATTCCTGGCTGCATGGCTCTAAGGTGTGTGTGTGTGTGTGTGTGTGTGTGTGTGTGTGTGTGTTAACAAGGAAGGAGTTACTAAAGCATTGGCAGAAACAAAAGCACCCTGCTGACCTGTCCATGTCCATCCCATGCCTCAGGAAAAGGCTTCTCAACTTTCTCCTCCTCTGGACCAAGCTTTTGTCTAGAGCAGAGGGCCGGAGACTGGAGATGACTTTTCTGTTCAGGACGTGCCCTACACTGTACCTAGGGAAGTCTTGCTCCTTCTCATCTTAGACTCATTGCACCTTTCCTCTTGCTGAGGACCTGATGTTTTCCCAGGTCTGCACCACTGGGACAACTTGGTTCATGCTCATCAGGCCGACATGACTTCGTAACGGCCCTGGAGAGGTCTGAGGTTACCTGAGGCCGCAGAGCTAGCCACAGGCAGGATAGATCCCTGGATCCAGGCCTGGCTGCAGGTCAGGTACTCTTTCAAGAGTATTTCTCTGCTATGCTGCCCAACAGGCACAAGATGGAAGGCTTAGGCTGCTCCTTCTGCGGGGGAGCACAGACTGTGTGTGCCCCGCTGTAGGTGACCCTGGGGACCCCACGGTGTACAAGACAGAACTTCCCAAAACCCCCGTCCCCGGCCTCATTAAAATACATCTGTTGATTATCCACACAAACACATTGTCCGTGTCTCTCTGTCTTCAGCATCTGGCAAACCTCCTGTAACTTTCTATTGATCTCAGCCTAATGAATTGGTTTCTTATTTTTCTTCAAGGACCACGTGTCACTGTTACTTTTTAAATATTCCTATTTTTGGAGTGAGGAACCCTGTGCCAAGCTCCAAAGTCACACACACACACACACACACACACACACACACACTGGGTGTGGTCAGGAAACCTTCCTCCCCTGCCTCACTGGTAGCCACCAGCACTTCCCAGAGGCAAGGGATGCTGCCAAGCACGAACTCCGACGCCTTCCGCTCTGCTTGGCACACAGAGGGCCGGTGCCCTCTACGAAGTACGAAGTACTCTCTACCTGTACTTTTCTCAGTCGTTCTGTCTTGGAGATTACCCCATCCGAGAAGGGAGTTACTGCCTTCTTTTCACCAGCTTTGTGCCCTGTTGGTGACTAAGGTAGGTGGTCTGTGGCCTTGCTGTTACAGCAGCACAAGGAGCCTCTTGGCCTCAGATCACTGTGTGCTGACTGGCCACCTCTCAGGAAAGCTCCTGCAGGGGGCAACGCTGAGAAGGCACCCAGTGTGTGTGTGTGTGTGTGTGTGTGTGTGTGTGTGATTTAAAAACTCTTCTCTCTCCAGCATTGCAGGAGAGAGACCAGTTTAAGGATGCCAGGTACTGATCCTCAGGCCCCCGTGCTTATCAGTGTCCTGTGGACCCTGTTCCTCAGGCCCAGCTCCATCTCCCCCATTTGAATCTATTTTGAATCAAGCTTAGACACAATGTTATTCCACTAGGAAGTAATCTTGGCACTGTTCCTGAGAGTAAAAGATTGAAATAAGAAAGGAAAAATGTGATTTCATTGTCATGTTTAAAATAATCATTTATTATACCATCGTATATCCATCCTGTCAATGTCACGTCTTCCAGCTTGCTCCATACAAATTTCTCTTTGAACAATTTGTTCCTTGGTCAGAATCCAAGTGAGATCCATCTGCTGCAATTACTTCTACTGTTCTTCTTGACCTAGGTGAGCTGCGCTCTTTTTCTTTTTGCAGTGTTGCTGCTGAAAGTGGGAAAGTTTGTTTCCAGTCACTGGACTTTGCCCAGAGTCACGTGACGTATCCCTAAGGTTACAGGGGAAGCATGCATTTGAACTGCAGATTTCTTGGTAATAAGGTACAATGTACGATGCCCTATCACACAGGCAAGACTGTTGTAGTACTAAATAACTATATTAATAAAAGTACATGAGTTGAGCACAAAACTGAACCAAAGTAAGAGGAAAGAAACCAGAAAAGCAGGTACCGCCTGAATATGTCATCATTTCCTAAGCCTGTTCTGAACACTGGAGCCGAAGGGTCTCCGTGTAGTTTGCAGCCAGAGGGACAGCAAACGTGGAGCGCATGGGTGTAGGACCCCGCTAGGGGAGTCCCTAGGCCCTCGCCTGTGCTGGCCAGGATTCAGGAGGGTCCATGGCCCAGGAGGTGGGCGGGGGGACCCCACATTCATGCTGGTTCTAGGCTCTGCAGCAAGGCTAGCTGGTGTCCCCTGAGCATCTGATGGGTGCAGCATTTCTGGCCCTGTTCAGTGCTTGCCCAGCCTCGTCCTCTGGTACCCCAAAGCACAGCTTAGCAGCTAAGTGGCCACGCTGCTGCCTAGGACAAAACTCTGAGCGGAATTTCCTCACTACAAAACAGGGCGATAATCTTTCCAGTCGGGGGTGAGATTCGTAGGAGAGCAGGCCCAGCCACTCAATACCCAGCTAAGGTGCTAACACTTACACAACAGGTAGCAGCCAGAAGCCGGTCTCTTCCCTGGAGGGGCGCAACGGGGAGCCCCCCCAACCTGAGTGTCCAAATGTTACTCGCGTCCTGTCTTTCTAGTGCGCACGTGGACTTGATCATGATGCCAAGGCCACGCTGGGACCAGAATGTGCTGTGCGCCCCCCAGCTGCACCCCAGCCAGGCTTGGTGCACCAGGCACGTCTGGCCCTGCCCGGGCAGGACAGCATTCGCTGGGCCTTCGTCCCATAGTTCTGAGCGCAGGAGCCACATCTGCGGGGACAAGAGGGTCTGGGTGCCCCGAGCCCACACGGGGCCATGCGCGGAGTCCCTGGCCCGCTAGGCCGAGGGTGCGGGGTCGCCAGGAAACAAAGCGTGGGGAGCCCGGGTGCGAGCCTCCCTCCCAGCCGCCTCCGCCCCGCCCCGGCCGCAGCTCCTTATTTGGTCAAGGACGCGCGCCGGGGCGGCGCATTTGCAGTCCGCGCAGCCTGCCCGCCTGCACCGCAGCTAGCCGCGTCCGGGACAAGAGCTGGAGCCCGAGCCCGTGTGAGTACCCGCGGGGACGCAGGAGTCGGGAAGGCGCCCACTCCTGCCAGAAGGAGCGACTGGGAGCCGGCCTGGACCAGCGCCCTAGAGGTAGGGGAACTCAAGACTGGACTGAACCGGGAGCCCCAGAAACCCACCCATCCCCAGACTGGACGTCAAGCCCTGAGGGTCAGGTGGGTCCCCGCCCCATGCGGGAGGGGCCGAGCCACCCCTGGACCAGCTCACAGCAGATCCCTGTCGGGCCCTGGGCTGCTAGGGAGGGGACTCAGGGCCGCAGGACCTAGGAGTAAGGTCTAGGTGGGGCCCTCAGGCAGGTGCCAACTCTCCTTCAACAGGAGAATGGAGTCTGTGATCCACCCGAATCCCTGACTCTTGCAAGAACGAACAATCCAAACCACCAGGTGAAAAGCTCTGGTTTAGTTTAGAGGAAAAAGCTGGATTGTTAGGCTGCACTCTGATATAGGGTGTCTTAGCATGGCTTAAATTGTGCGAAGCAGCTTTAAATGTTTCTGGTTTTAAGTGAAGGACACACCAGGTCCCTCCCAGGGCCCGTGGCGCTTCCCCTGGCCTGGCCGTTTCCTTGGAGCAGGCTGTGTCTGAGGCATGCGCCCTTGCTGGGGTAGGGGATTGGACAAGCGTGATTCACAGTTCCGCGTGCAGCCAGGAGAGGGATCCTGAAAACGCTAACCTAAGTTCATCTCACTCTTTTGCCTTCTGGTTGCTGCTGCTGCTGCTCTTAGATGTGTTTTACAGCCACCGACTAAAGGGAGGTGCTTTGGGGTGTCCTGAAGGTGACTTGGACCCAAAGACATTTGCAAGAAGCCCTAGGCGTAGAGAAGTTCCCAGTGAACAGCTAGAAGCCCATGCAACCAGACAGAAAGAAGAACATCTCATTCTGTGTGTTCATAGAAAATGTCCTCAGGTTTTCATGTTTAGCTCACTGCATGCTGTAAAGACCACGCCTGGAGAGGGAGTTGGGTTTCCATGGTATTTGGCAGCTGCCCTGCTGTGTGACAGCTCGATGACAAGGCCTGGCACTGGCTCTGCCACTAGCACCATCAGGCCTGCTGCCTGCCCGCTCAGCTCAGCACAGATGCCTGCGGGCAGGGGCAAGGTCTGGGCCCCTCCAGCTGCCTGGCCTTGGTGCCTGCATTTCCCTATTTGGCCCCACCCTGCTGTGGCCTCTTGGTGGATCTGGGCAGGCTAGCCCCTGCAGGGCAGGTGTCTCAGTTTCCCCAGTGGGACACAGGGTCAGCAATCCCCCCTGTCCAGCAGGGCTGCTTCAAGGCTGCACATTGTAATGCTGTGCATACTCTACGGCCTCACCTCTAAAGACAAAGAAACTGAGGCACATAGAGGCCAGAGTAGCGACCTCCAGGTTCCTGCAGAGTGGTGGCCCCGAGCGCTGTCTTCCATGCGGTAGCTCCCAGAGGACACCGGTTTCCTTGGGGCCTGTGTGGCCTGCTGCGTGGAGCCACTGTGCAGCCAGCTCTTGTACTGAGGGATGTCTGAACTGTCACAGAAGGACCCCTCGGGACACAGTGAACTTTAGTGGCCTGCTTTTGCCCCATCTTGCCCGAGATCTGCTCCCCATCTTTGCGGCTTCTGACATGCCCAAGCCACTCCATGTGCTCCATCCTGCTGTCGGGAGCTTGGTGCTCAGTGTGGCAGCCTTGGGCATTTAAGAGGTGAGGGCTGGCAGGAAGCTGTTAGGTCAGCTGGGGGTGCCACCCTCAGAAGGCTTCTGGGGACCCCAGCCCCTCTCTCTGTTACTGTGACCTCCTCACTGTTCTTGCCACCAGCTCTGCGGTGCAGCCGCATGCTCTGGGGTCTCTAGAGCCGGGACCTGCTGGGCCTCTTTCTCTGTCAAGTTAGCCTGCCTCAAGTGTCTCGCTGTAGTCTCAGCTGCGTGAGGTACAGGGTTCCTGTGCCCTGAGAGAACAACAGCATTAGCTGGTAGACACTTCCATGTGGTGGGAGGATTTCACCCGGGCCACATTTACCAGGTGCCCATTCAGGGAGTGTAAAGCTCTAGAACAGGGTCCATTTTGAACAGAATATGTGCTTCCTCTAGCCGTGGAGAGCTGGTCTTGCAGCAGACAGGGCCTGCGTGTTGACTTTGGGGTGAGTCCAGGGAGTTTCTCCTGCCCCCCTGAGTTGTGGATCTCAAGTTCAGTTCCTGGGATGGGTCAACCTGCCAGGGCCACAAGGTACCCAGACAGTGAGGCAGACATCGTCTAGGGCACGTCCCTGTGAGCCCCCAGAGGGGTTGGCATCCTGCGGGGCACGCCCATGGCCCTGTAAGATACCTGTATCCTGTCCCATCCGCTGGGTAGTACAGACAGGCTGTGCACAGGGCCCCAGGGACGTCCACCCTTCTGGCCACGGGGCCGGGTTTGAGCGCGTAAGCCCTTCTGCTGCTCAGACAGAGCTCTGCTGGCGGTTCTGGCCCTCTGCCTGCAGGGTCTTCAGGGCACAGTGGACATCACTGCAGTAAATCCAGATGAACTGAAAATAGTGAGTTGAAATGCAAGCCCTGTCCTCTGCACCCCTGCAGCCTTATGTCACAGTGTCCCTGAAGTGCCATCTACGAGTAAAAATAAGTTTTCTCCAGCTCTAGCTTTGAAACAGTGTGGAGAGACAGTTGTCAGCTTCCTGGTTCCTACAGTGAGAACTCTGTGGAGGTGAACCACGAAGACCACTCCACACGACACCTGCAAGCTGCTACACTAGAAGCAAGGCTCTTAGCATGCAAGGGCTCTGTTTTTGTTTGAGGTCCCGAGAGGACTGGGTGGAACCCGGCCTTTCACCCCAGCCGAGGTCCCGGAGTTCTCTGAATCGGGTCATTGCAAGTGGTTGCGTCCATTCTTCGGCTTCACAGTCTGTATCTCTTCTGCCCTGATTTCTCAGGGACTTGAAGAGGCCCTCTCGATTCCTGGCCGAGTGAGCAGTGCCGGGTCTGCTGCAGGACGAGAAGGCGCTGCCGCTTGGGTGAGAACAGCGTTCACGTCCGAGAGTGGCCTGGGAGCCCTGAGTGCTGAGCTTGCAGGCCTGAAAGAGGACAGCTGTGTTTGGCTGTTTGAGCTGGAGCCCACAGAACGTGGCCTCCATGTGTGAGTGTGGGAAGCAGCGTACAAGCCTGCCTCACTGGGGTGCACATTCCACTCAGGCACAGGCCATCTGTTCAGCGTCACCAGGGGTAGACTGGCCTGGCCATGGAGAACCAGAACGAGAAGCTAGGCAGATGGACTGTGAGCTTGATGCCTGTGGAGGTGGGGGGCACCCACAGGTGAGGGCAGGTGGCATTGGCACGTGGCACCAGGAGGTCACAAATATGTTCCTAGCACAGCCGTGCACTGCCACAGTGACCCATCCCTGGGCCAGTGTGATCTGTAGAGCTGGGCAGCCCGCCGTCCTGGGCTGTACCGCCGGGTAGTCTTGGCCTGCTGAACTGGCATGTTTTGACATTAAAGGGCAAGGTAGTGACTTCAGGTCTGTGGGGCTAGAGCCAGGCTGGAGCTCATTCTGCCACAGACAGGGTGCTCAGTGCAGTCTCCTCGGGTGGACCAAAAAGTTCCGAGCACGTCAGAGAACAAGCATTCTTGTGTTCATGGAATTCAGATCAGGAATCTGACATTTATTGTTTTTCTGGGTCTTTCACTATTTGGAATTCAAAGGGTAACTCAGAAGACAGCAGTGCTTCTGTGGAAACGTGGTCCACCACGAATGCACCACAAAGTGTGGCTTAATGCTGCCAAACACTCGCCAACACAGTTTTCATCCTTTTTGTTGTTATTGTTTTGTTTGTGACAGGGCCTCGCTTCAAGCCTTAGTCAGGCTTGAAGGTGATCCTCTTCCTCAGCCTCCAAAGTGCTGGAATTACAGGCCTGGCTACAAAACGGTTTTTGGTGCTTGACGATTGCCGCTGTGCATGGTGTGTCCCACCACAGCCCTGCCCACTGGGAATCCTGTGGCCTCCTTGAGGGCCCTTGCTAAGGGCGGTCAGGTGGCCAGTCTCATGCTTGAGATTGAAAATCCTTTCCTATCTACAACCTAGAAAGTGACTGCGAGTTGATTCAGGTACCTTTTGTCTTTAATCTTTTGTTTTAGTGCCAGGGATCAAACTCCGAGCCTCACACATCCTGGGCATGCACCGTGCCACCAGCCCCACGCAGCCCACATACTGTTCTATTTTTAAACACTACACCCCCTCTGCCAATGCCTTCTCCCTTTCCCTGGAATTTCTACTGAAGAAACAATCCTGGGAGCAGCCCAGGGGCTGGGGTGAGAGAGGGCCCACCCCAGGCCAGCAGAGCAGCTCTCCTGCTCCGTGCTGGGTGTGGGGCCTGTCTCGGGCCTGCACCTCCCTCCCCCAGCCCACATCCTGGAGCACACAGCCGTGCACTCCCGCGGGGTCAGAGTCCAGATCAGCAGGAAGCGGCCCCCACAGTGGCATGGGCAGCTCGTCACCAGGAGGGCACCAGAGGGTGGAAGAGGATGCCAACGTGTCTGCTTCTAGGCGTTTCGAGGGCGCCAGGTGCTGGGCCACGTTGGCTTTTAAATGCCTGGTGCTGATCAGGCCATGCATATAGGACATTCTGCGCCTTCCTGCTTGAGTTTTGCCACAGGTTTGCAATTTGGGACATTTGTGTCCTCCACCCATGCAGCTCTTTCTTCATGCTTTTTGCAAATACTTGGGGAGCACCTGGTGGGTGTCACCTTCTGGCCAAAGCTTGGTGACAGGGACTGCCCACCTGCCCAGTGCTGAGGCCTGGAGGGACCCGGGGCTCCGTGTGGTGTTTCCCTGATCTGAAGACCTTGCTTAGGACCGTCAGGTTCTACTGTTCCCTCAGAGGGCTCCGGTGAGTCCCCTGCCAGCCTGGCTTTGTCTGGGACAGACTGACCCGGGCTGTCTGCAGAAAGGGCTCAGGACATCTGCAGCTTTTGCTTCAGGAAGTGGGTATCTTAAAAGCGTGGAGAAAACAGGGTTGTGCAGAGAACCCTGCCACCCTGGGGCCTGGGAAGAGCAGGTGGTTACCTGAAGGGAAGGAGAACCAGGAATAATTGAAGCCTGCAGGAGAGACGCCTGGCCAGGTCTCCTGCTCGCGAGCACAGGCCTGGAGCTCCGTGGGCCAGCAGACAAGAAGAGGCCGCTGGCTGCCTCGGCCCTGCTTGATCCTTGCAACCGTCCTCCTTTTTATTTATGTAGTTTTGGCGGGGGGTTGAGACAGGGTCACTTTATGTAGCCCAGGCTGGCCTCAAACTCGCAGCAATCCTGCCTCAGCCTCCTGGATGCTGGGATTACAGTGAAAGGAGGTGGAGACCCGAGGCCCTGCACCCACAATAGAGCAGGAGAAGCCACTCTGCAGTCCCTGATGTCAACCTTCAGCACTAGTGGAGTGTGGGTGTCATCGCTCCTTTGCTTTCTGAAGGATGTCGAGAGCGCTGAGTCCCAGGTTGCTTCGCCAGCCCGCCATGCCCAGGGCAGCCAGCTTGGAGCTTGGTCCCCGCTCCAGCCCCTGCCTTCCTCTGGATTTCTCAAGTGCCTGGGCACAGAGCCAGCAAGGGATGACATCAGAGGATGACTGAACCAGGGCAGGGCCGAGGCATCCAGCACTGTGCCATTTGGGTTTGGCTTGCTTCATGGGAATCATCAGCCGGTGGTCCCTGCAGGTCGGTTGTCTCCCATGACGCCCTTGCCGAATCCCCTTTGTTCCTGTGTGCCAGAGAACAGTGGGGTTGATCCCCAGCCTGTAGCAGGGTGCGGACAGAGCCAGGCAGGGTGGGTGGGCCATGTACCACTGGACCAAGGAGCCTCGGAGCTGAAGTATCCACTTCTATTTGAGGAAGGACACAGTGGTCAGGGGACTGACACCCCTCGGTGCTTAGGAGTCTGTACCCCTCTGTGTGTCCCTGGAGTCTTAACAGCAAAGCCAGGCAGGGGTCCCACCCAGCACCCAGAGGGCATGCCTGCCCACCCTGATATCTCTAGCTGCCTCTCACCCCTGCCCAGTGGGCCACCCGACCTTCTGGAGTGGCCCGTTTTTCCTTGCTGTGGAGTAGCTGGCTATGCCCAGTGGCCTGTGGGGTCTTCTGTGTGTGGCGCCCGTGCCCGCACGCACGTGCCCTGTGGGGAGCGGCCTGAGTCCCCCTGGTCTTCATGTTCCATGGCCTTGCCTGATATCGACACATCGCTTTAGGCCCGTGGATGTTCTTGAGTGGATGGATGGACGTCCAGGGGCTTCCTAGGGAGGACAAATGCGAAGTTAGCGGGAAGGCCTCAGGTAGTTTTCCTATTAAAAGAAGGCTTAAGATCCCTGGTGTAACTGTAAGCATTCAGATCTTTAGAAGGAGTATTCTGGGGGCTGGAGTGCAGCTCTGTGTAGACGCACTGCCTCACCGTGCAAGCCCTGGGTGCGATGCCCAGCACCAACAGTGGGAAGCACGGGACGTGGCAGTCACGGCGTATGGGCGTAAGCCTGCCTTCTGCTGCTGTGAATGGACCAGGCCGGAAGCCCTCCCTTCACCCCTAAATGGCAGCCTTCATCACAGAAATGCAGGCCAGAAAAGCAGCTCTCAGCGGGGCCCGATGGCTGGCAGGCGCCCTCCGGACCAGCAGAGGAAGTCGCAGGCGCGTGTGGGTCTTCTGCCGGGAGGCAGCAGCTGCACAGGCGGCCCAAGCGCGCTGGGTTTTCATTCCACCACTCGGGCCACACTGCGCTGTGTCATCTCGAGAGTGTCCAGATGGCGTGGTCTTTTTCCCCAGGAAGAAAGACTTAGAAGGAGGGTCTTGCTACACTGTCCAGCTGCGAGCTTCATGCTCTTAGAAGAAAATTATTCTATAAACACAGAGCTGACCCAGCCTGGCTGCTTGGACGACATTCGTGTCTCTGCTTACCATTTCCAGGACTTAGGTGCACAGAGTACAAAATGACTGGCCACGGGCAGCCTTACCGTAGCTGCAAGCCGGCAGAAGTGCTTCACTTGCATCAGAGTCTGATTCTGGGATTTCACCCTTGAGTGGTGCGTGGTCGCTGGAAATTGAACTGGGTTTGCAAAATAGTGGCACGGGTTAAAGAGCCAACCAGTGGGCCTGCTTAACAGCTGGGAAAACTTTTAATGTTTTGCAAATTAATTATTGCCCGCAAAGAACTCAGCTCTGTTTTCGATGTCCCAAAATGATGATTTGTACTTGGTGGTGGACCTGTTGTGTCCGGGCAGCTATTCATAGGAAGGAGACAGGGTCCCCTGTGTCCCCTCCACTGCAGAGCGTCCCTCTCTGTCTAGGAAGTGTGTCCTCATCCAGGATGGTGTGTGTCAGCCCTGAAGATGCTGTCCTGTCCCTTTTTGCAGATCCAAGAGTGGCCTGGGCCTCTGATCGTAGCCACTGCACTCCTGACCCAGGAATAGTCCAGGCTTGGGAAGGGAGTTGTTCTTGCCCGCCCACTCCCTGGGTGCCCAAGCAGCTGAAGGACAGTGATCTTTGCATCTGGGGGAAGTGACTCTCCCCAAGGGCCCTGGGCAGCATGCATTGTGCAGGGCAGGTGGCCGTACCCCACACACGGTCACGTCAAGGTTAACGCTCTCTTGGTGTCAGAGGTTGGACTCCGCCCTTTGCCCTGTGCCTTCCTCCCATCCCCACTCATGAATTAGAAAGGACCTCATGGAAAATCTTTTTATAGACGTGGACATATTGTTTCTATGCTGCCTATTTCGGGGTAGAGAGAAAAGGAAGAGCAGGCTGGGCCACGCGTCGGAGCCCGCTCCGAGCCTGCTCTTACTCGATGCTACTTTCCGCCCAAGCAGCCAGCTGCAGTTGGCTCCCTGAGAGCAGGGCAGGTCACTGAGCTCCCAGGGTGCCCTCCTGAGGGGAGGGGAGGTGCCCCTGCAGCAGGAGCCTTGCGGTGAGCCCGGGGACTGCCCAGGCCGGAGCCGTGCTGCCAGCAGCGCACGCCCTCTGCACACACACCAGGTGGCTCGGCCCACTGACCCTGGGGCTACCTCTCCACAGGCCGCTGAGGAGCCGGTGTCACCATGACAGAGCGCTTTGACTGCCACCACTGTGGCGAGTCCCTCTTTGGCAAGAAGTATGTGCTGCGGGAAGACAGCCCGCACTGCGTGGCCTGCTTCGATGAGCTCTACGCCAACACCTGCGAGGAGTGTGGCGGGCGCATCGGCTGCGACTGTAAGGTACCCGCCTGCCTGCCCTCCTGACCCCGCTCTCTCTGTGCCTCCCTTGGCCTGTCGCCGGAGCCCCACGGCCCCCTGGGCTCCCAGTCCCAAACACACTGTCTCTTTCATCTGCCGCCCCTCCTGCTGACACTTCCCCCAGGACCTGCTGTTCTGCCTGTTGGCCTCCTGGTGACCGCGAGGGGCATGTGCTGCTGTGCACATTGGCAAACGGGAGTGTACCAGAGAGAGGGCGGGTCTGCAGTGATGGATGGAGCCCGGAGCCCCGGGGATGAATGGTTCCCTTCTCCTGGGGTGTGGGCAGCTGGCTGCAGGAATTCACAGCTTCCCGTGGCGTGGTGTAGGGCCAGACTGGGTCCTGCTGCCGGGCCAGCGGGTGCAGGCGGAGCCCTGCTTGGGGTTCTCTGCATCCTTAGATCAGCCCAGGCCAGGAGGAGGCCCTGGGTCTGTGACATTCTGACCTGCAGGCTCCCCAGACCCCCCTGTGTCCAGAGACCAGGGTTCTGGAGGGTGACGGGGCCATGGCTGAGCTGTGGCTGCTGTGCTGTGAGGAGGTGGTCATTGGGTGCAGCCCGGAGGGCTCGCCTCCCTGCTGGGCTCATCCTCCTCTCTGCTTCCAGTGAGCAGCTCTCTTGTACCCGGGCTTCCTCGTGCCCTGCTGCCTTGGAGCCTGCCAGCCAGGGCTATAACCTCTGAAGCCTGTAGGACAACTACACCGATCCTCCTTCATGTTGCGAGTGAGTGCTGGGCCTTGTGTGCTGGTGGTGAGAAGGCGGCCAAGACAGGGCTGTGTTGGTCAGCCCTCTGTCACTGCGACAAACACCTGCAGTAGGCTACTTACAGGAGGGAAAGGCCTGCTTGGGCTCACGGTTTCCAAGGTTCCGGTCCATTGGGCTGCTGTTCTTGGCCTGGAGGAGGCACAGAGTCATGAGAGGAGTGCACCATACAGAGCGACAAGATGGGGTGGGGTCCCTGTGTCCCCAGGAGTGCCTCATCCCAGTGCAAGACCTCTCCTGGGCCCTCCCTCCCCCCCAGCACAGAGCTGGGGCCACGCCCTGACACACAGGCCTTTGGGGAACTTTTCACAGCAGTTGGTGGCCGAGTGCCAGGGACACTGAAGTCCCGGCCTCCTACCTGCCAGCCATGGCCACGCCCACAGGACAGCACTTCAGGTGACTCCTGTCCTCAGGGCCACAGAGCTGGCTATGGAAGGGGTAGCGTGGGGCCCTGTAGGAGTCCCAGACTCAGACTCGGAGGGAGCTCACAGCGTTTCCTGTCTCCTGCGCTCGCGTTGGTTTCTGTTCTGAGAGGTGCTACCAGCCTCCGCCAGGGTTGTGCGCTTCACAGGGCTGTGTCTGCAGTCGGACGCGCACGGCACGCCCAGTGGGCGTTCCCTACCTAGGGTCTTCCCTTACCGCATCCTCCCTGGAAGAGGCAGGGGCTGGGGCAGGCGGTCGAGGGCGGGGCCTCTGCTCCAGTGGAAGCGAGGGGTGTGTGAGCTGGCCCCTGGTGCCACCCTGGCTGAGCTCCCGGCCTCGAGCGGGAGTGGCAGGCGGAGTGCTGGGAAGGGAACTCCACGGCCTCAGGTGCAGTCGTTCAATGTCCAGAGGTTCTGCTCCTGCTCCTCTGGCTGCCGGCTCTGCCCGAGGTGCATCTAGCAGCACCCGGCAGGTGTCCCCAGTCTTCCTGCTCCACTGCTTTCCTTCACCATCAAAGAACGCCCAGGGATTGGATTAGAAGATGAAGGGTCGTTCTGGCCGGTGGTTTCTGGGATGTGTGGCTGTCTGAGCTGTTTGCTGTTAGGCCTATGGAAAGGCACACACAGGGTGGGTGTCCTCAGCAGAGCGAAACCACCAGGCCCATCAAGGAAGGGCCCCTTGGTGCCCTGAGGGCACCGCCTGGGACCTCAGGGCCTTCCCCAGGGCCACACCACCCTTGGGCTGAGCCATTAACATCCTGGCCTCAGGGACATTCCAGAGCCCCACGGTCAGTCTCCCGGGTTACTCGAGGGCTGGCTCCCTATCTCCCTTGCTGTGTGGACCTCAGCGGCTCCCTGGCCCCTCAGCGCCCAGCCTGCGCCCCCTGGGGTGCGGGGGTGAGAGGTCCCTCTGCACACCCAGGGACGCTGTTAGCCGGACTCTTGCTCCTGCTTCTTCCCCTTCTCTGAAGAGGGCTCCGGCCCCGTCTGCCCTGCAGAAAGCCTCCCCCATCTCTTTATCAGTTTCCACTGTGCGAACAGCAGTAAAAGTGTTCATTTGGAGGATGAATCCCTGGGCAAGAAAAGTATTATTATTCTATAAAAGCTTTACCTGCAGAGGAAGGGCTTCGCTGTATGAGCTTCAGCTGTCCTAGTTTCCGCTTAGAGAGACTTCAGATATTCGGGCTAGGCCATTCTTGACAGCGGGTGGAGTCAAAGCCAAAACCCCCAAAACTCATTAATCCTTTCTCCAGAGCACTTTGGAGGAAAGACCCAAGAACAGGTCATCACCCTGCAGGGATTTTATGAACTAATAAACAAGAGTCCACCACGCAGGCCCAAATCCGCAAGGCTGCCGCCAAGTCAGGAGTTAATCACACTGAACTTTTCAACCCGGATCAGCATTTCAAGATATGTGGGCTTTGCCATGTGATTTTCCTGTGTTTTGGAACAGAAAGAGATGTAGAGTTGCAGTTAGACCCCGCCGCTTGGGGAGCTTGAGGACATCTGTGGTGGCTTCCTTGACTTTCAAACAGCGATGCAGTTGACACTTTGGAGGAAGCAGTGACGGAAGAAACGCTCCTGTTATTTAAGAAGTAACAAGATGCAGCTGGCGCGTGCTTGAGCGAAGCTCTGAGCCGTGGCCCGAAGGCCACTGCCAGCCTACGGCGGCCCCGCGGTGCCAGCCCTCCAACGGACACCTTTGTGTGGATGATGTCAGAATCCTGGCACACCTATGGGAACCGGGCTGAGTTTTTGGGTGTCACTGGCTTTTGCTTGAGCCTGTCCCCTCGTGAGTGTGCGAGTATTTGATGCCATTTCTGTGTCTCAACTCTGTCCCAAGGTCAGGGGCGCTGGCTGGGGTGTTGGCACTGATAGGCTACAGATGCCATCTGGCGATCCCCTGGCCTTGCACCTTCCTGAGACTTTTCTCAGCTGCACATTGATACTACAAAGTATTTTTGGAGACTGATTACAGATTTTCCTTGCATCCACCTAAGTTCCGGGCTCAAAAGTTCAAGAAATAAAACAAGGCTGGCCGATCACGCTGGAGTAGCTAGTGTGCACCTAAAAATCGGTGGTTTCCACAAACCCTGGGCCACACACCTATGCAAACCACACAGTGCGTGCAGTGGGAGCGGCTGCCCCACCAGTCGCATGTCAAGCCACAAATACCAGATGTCCCCACTGTGCAATTGAAACCCCGCGGGCTCAGCGGCAGTAGCTTTCTCATTCTCTATCACGTGGAAGCCAGAAACTGCACCACCTCACACCATAGTCAGTCTACAGGAGGCGGGGAGGCTGAGGCCCAGAGGTCCCGGACTTGCCTGGCCTTGCAACTGACCTAGATGAGCAGGCCGGCTCACAGCCCGGAGTTTAACCCCAGGAGAAACCCTGAAGGCATTTGGTTGGTCCTCCACCTACAGGCCGCAGCTGCTCGGAAACCGTGGGCCCAGGAAGTGTTTCCAACTCCATCCTGAGCGTGGAAGCCCATAATCGCAGCCTCTGGGAGGCAGAGGCAAAAGAACCGCAATTTCCAGCCCTCTCTGGGCAATTTAGGGACTTAAGGAAACTCTGTTCCAAACTAAGAAGTTAAAAGGAACAGCTGAGAATGTAGCTTGTGCCTGAGGCCCTGAGCCCGGCCCCCTGCAGTGCAAGAACACCCTTGCCAGCCCCAGCTGGACAGGAGCGGAGCGCGGTTCTGCCCAAGCGCTGGCCGCGTGTCCGGAGTGTCTGGCTCGTTACCCAGCGTGAGTGCCGTAGCCAGGGCTCTGCTCCTCCGCAGGGAAACGGTTTCTTTGAGACGGTCTTGAGAATTATCTGATGTCCTTGAATTAATACCCAAAGTGGGCACATCCACACAGGAGGGCTCCAGTGTGCAGAGGGGCTGGGGGCACCCGAAGAGTGGGCACCCATGCTGGTGCTGCTCTGGGGAGCTGTGGAGAGGGCGTTGTGTGGGGTTTTAGTCCACCAGGGTGTACACATGGATCACTGAGTGGACTGGGTCACCCTGAGAGGGACTCAGAGGACAGGCACGGGCCACGGACACATCCAGTTCCACTCACCTCTGCTCCTCCCTGGGGCTGCGTCTGTGGGAGTCTCCTCCGAGTTTTCCCTGTTTGTGGAAGCCAGGCCCCAAAGGCGGGCTCCTCGAGCTTCCTTGCCTTCGCTGGCTGGCACTGGCGGCCCCGCCTCAAGAAGGCCTGCTCCCAGCAGAGTCACCACCCTGCGACACAGACCCCTGGCCGTACAGCAAGGCCTCTGACCTCCCTCCCTCCCTGGTGGTGACTGGACATTGAGCCGTGTGTGCCTTCCACCGGGAGCAGCCCGTACCGCAGCGGCACGTTCAGAGAACCCCGCGCACTGCCGCCAGGCACTCCTTCCTGCTCCTCCTTATCTGATCTCAGAGATAGTGACATCTGCATGACACAGAAAGCTACCCTGTCCGGCCTGGCCTGGCCTTGTGGGCAGCCGTGGCCGCCGGCTCTGCCTGTCCTCCCGCCCTGGACCTCTGTCCCCTCTGTCCACACACCGACCTCCTGAGCCTGCTGACTCCCACCATGGCCCTGAGCGTGTCCCTGGTGAGTGGCTCCTGTCACTCAGGATAGGGAGCCCAGAGTCTGCCCGCATTGCAGCAGGTGACAGGGCCTCCCTTCCTCAGGCGGCACAAACCCACGGCCTCCATCAGAGACCCTGGAGGCCTGCCACTGGGAGCGGGGTCCGCAGGTGCAGCTCTCACTTGTCCTGGGCTTGCACTGCAGAGAATAGCTGCGTCCCACAGTCATTCTACTTTTAATCTTTAAAGGAACTATCATATATTTTCCGTACAAAGTTGGAGTGTGAAGGCATTAATTGCAGTCAGCATCACTTGGTGCCGGCGGGGCTGGAAGCCTGGCTTCCCGATGTAGGCTGCCACCGGCTCCTGGTGGACGGGCGTCGGGTGGCGCTCAGCAGCAGCAGCAAAGCGGGACCAGGTGTGCTCAGATGCAAGCTGTGGTGTGAAAGGTCGCAAGAGTGTGGGCGCCTGTGAACTGTTTTCGCTGGATGCACACCGCTTGTTAGGATATTCCTGCCCTCCCCTCCCCTCCCCTCCCCTCCTCTCCTCTCCCCTTCTCTCCCATCCTCTCCTCTCCTTCCCTCCCCTACTCTCCTCTCCCGTCCTCTCCCCTGCCCTCCTCACCTCTTCTCTCCCTCTCCCTTCCCTTCCCCCTCCTTCCCCCTCCTCCCTCCCCCTCTTCCCTCCCCTCCCCTCCTCTCTCCTCCCCTCCTCTCCCTTTGGTACTGGGAATTGAACCCAAGGCACTGACACTGAGCTATGTGTCCAGTCCCCCTCCTTTGTTTTTCTTAATTTTGAGACAGAATCTTGCTAAATTGCTAAGCTACAGGGTCTAGGCTCACACCTGAGATCTTTTCGCCTCAGTCCCCCAGAAAGTAGGTATAGGGCGCATTTTTTAAACAGGCGAGAGCAGCACGGTCCTGCCCAGGACTTGCGCTGCTGTGGACCCGTGGGGAAGCAGCTCTGGGGAAACACTGTGCCTGCTGGCAGGCTGGCTCAGTCTCCTGCTGTGTGGGGGCCTTTGGGTGCTGGGGGCCGCCTGGCCCAGGATTCCCTGGTGGCCACATACGGTTGCTTCGGTGTCTCCTTGAAGAGGGATGTGTGCGTGGGGCGTGGGTGCTGCTGCCTGCGCCGCACGCCTTCCTTCGGGGCGCTCCCTCCCTGGGCTGTGCTCAGCTGCAGCCCTGACCACCGCGTTCTGCCCGCAGGACCTGTCTTACAAGGAGCGGCACTGGCACCAGGGCTGCTTCCGCTGCGCACTGTGCCGCGGCTCGCTGGAGGACAGGCCCTTCGCCGTCAAGGAGGAGCAGCTGCTGTGCACCGACTGCTACTCCAGCGAGTACTCGTCCCGCTGCCAGGCGTGCAGGAAGACCATCATGCCAGGCCAGCACTCTGTGGGCCCTGGTGCAGGGCGGGGTGGGGCAGGTGTGCGCACGTGCTTGCGTGAGTGTGTGCATGCATGCGTGCGTGTGCATGTGTCTGCACGCATGCATGCATTTGTGTGTGCATGCATGTATGTGTGTGTGCGCGCATGCTGGGTGCAGCTAACACCTCACACAGCACGTGTTCCTGCAGGGGGCTCTGGGTACCGAAGCATGTGGACCCCAGATTCTTTAGACAGTGGCATAGGGTATGCATAGATGCCACCACGTCCCCAGACCCAGGTGGATGCCCATCATGCCCTCCCTCCACTGTCCTTCTTCTGAGGAATGCTGGCAAGCGATTTGGGCTTTTTGCATAGGAGGACACACAGGGCTGGCTGTAGGAAGCGGGCGCTGGGTTTCCCCCTAAAAACACACCACCCAAAGATGCAGTGTTAAAAAGCAAATCCTGTAGATGTGTGCCGAAGTGAGGGCGGGGCGTAGCTAGCGCAGGGTGGGAGCCTGCTGCTCTGGGCTGGGAAGGCTCAGGAGGAGGACAGCTGCCTGCTGGCTGCTCAGGGCCTGGCCCTGGGAACGCCCTTCGCAAAGGCAGCCATGGTGGCCAGAGTGGCCAGGGTGCACTCACAAAGCACAGACCTCTGGACATCAGAACATCAGGGGGTGTCCTTGTGGACACCGTGCTTGGCCATGCAGAAGCTGCCCTGCAGTGTCCCTGAGAAGGGGAAGCCCCCCTCAGAAGCCACACGGCCCTGCAGGCTGGGGTTGCATAGATTTGGGGCCAAAGGCTGCAGAGGAGGCCTGCCCAAGATGGGGGAGCCTGCGGGTGCCCTCTAGCGGAAGATCCGGGCACTGAGCCCTGTCGGGGAAGTGCAGTAACCAGAGTGGGCTTGAGCTCCGAAGAGAAGTTGGAAGTAGAGGCAGGCTCAGTGCTCATAGCCTCGGGCTACAGAGACAGCCGCGGCCTGCCAGGTAAGGGGTATGGTGTGGGGGAGTCTCCAAAGTGGATTACCTTTGTGATCTGACTTTTAAAGTGTACAATTGAATATGTGAGCTGGGCTCATGATTTTAAGTTGGTGATTGTTTAACATTGAAGATATATTGTGATTGAGTGTTTACTTCAGTGATTGCTTAAGAATTTGAGGTGTCTTCACTGGAGAACTTAAAGGGCCTGATATACGGATTTGAACATGTAATTTTAAAGTGCAGTTCCCTGTATTGATAAATGGAACCAAGCACAAAGCCTCCTTGGAAGGATCCAGGCGCATATTGGACTCCATGGCCCAGGGCTCTGCCTGCCTCGGCCCCCCGCCCCGAGTGCCAGGCCTATGCCCCAAGAAAGTCTACAGATTAACTTCATTCATTCGTGCAGTGGCAAGATGGTAGGGCTCAGCCCAAGGCTGCGAGCTGCTGCTCTAGCCGAGCACGTACTGGTTTCTGAAAGCCAATCTGGCTTCCGCATCACCTGCACCTCCCCTCACCGCGTCCCTGCTGATGTGGCAGAGAAGTCGGTTCACAGAACTTATCCACACCCTGATGTCCCGAAGCCTCTGGCTGCCTGGCCAGGTGTCTCTGATTCTGTTTGCTTTGTCTTTGCACTGATGAGGTGCAGGGAGCCGGGGCGAGAGGTGGATGCCCGGGGAATTGGAAGATGCGGCTGTGCTGGATGAGGGGGGCCTTAGGAGCCCACAGCCTTGGTATGTGTGTTCTCCCTGCTACCACGTCTCTGGCTAATGCAACTTGAAGGCAGCTGCTGGTGCCGTGGCGCGGAGCTACAGCCCTGTGCTGTGCGTCTGCCACCTTGGATGTCGCTGGGAAGGACGCGGAGTGTGGAGGGCCGAGGCCCAGGGCACAGGGAGGCCTTCCTGTGGCATGGCTTCTGCACTTGAAGGTGGACATGTGGTCTCTGGGTCACTGAAGGTCACCTGCCACTGACACTTACTGCCACTCTCTTCCCTCTGATGGCCTCTGGTAGCCGAGGAGATGCAGGCAGTGACTTCCACCTCTCAGCCTGCTGTTACAGACCAGATGGCTGGCCCAGCCGAGTAGCCCTGGGTGTGCACTGAGCTCCGCTGTGTGACCCGCCTTGGTGCACGAGCAGCAGGTCTGGGACACATGCACGCGGGAGGCCAGCTGTGTTACGGGGCTGCCGGAGGTCTGGGCACCTGTGGCCATGGGTCCTCCAGCTCAAAACCATTTGAGCTGGGGTCGAGCAATTCTCCTGCCTCGGCCTCCTGAGAAGATGGGGTCCCAGGAGGGCGCCCTGGGTCTAGCTGATGGGTTTTCGATCCATCCACTGGCGGTGACCTGCCGTTGGGCTGGCACACAGACTAGCTGCCCACCTCTGCTCCTCGTGGTATTCACTGTGGAGGGAAGAAGCCCACGGCCGGAGACAGCTGAAGATGGCATGCTGGGCACTCACTGCTGGGTCCCCTGAGGGAGGGGAAGGGGAGGCTGCACTGAGACCCAGACAGCGGGCTGTGGGGAGGATAACACTGCAGAGCCGTAGCCCAGCAGGGCCGCAGCGCTCTGAGCTTCGGGAGCCCCTGGGAAACGGTTGCCCGGCCAGCCTGAGGTGCAGCCCCAGGAGTGTGGGAAATGGCTTCTCGTGTGCTGGAGGAGCAGCCTCCTGCAGCTCCTGTGTCTTTAGGAACAACCAGAGGAGCACCAAGGCTCTCCCGCACCCAGGATGCTGCGATCGCAGCAGCCCCGAGGACCAGGGGCAGTGTCAGCAAGTGACAGATGCACGAGGGCCCCGAGTGCAGCCTCCACTGTGAATGTCCCTCAGGAACAGGCCCCGCAGGCTCTGGCGGCTCCGAGGGGTGGCGAGGGCAGAACTTCCCTTCTGCTGGGGCCGCTGGTCTACCCTGGACTGAGCCAATTTCCGTGGTGTGTGGCCGCCACCTGCTGGCCACACTGTGTCACAGCATGACGGGCCAGCTGGGTCCTCTTCTCATCCCTGTCCATGCAGTCTGGGCTTCTCCCTAGGCTGTCATGGACACCAGGGCCTTCCAGCGTCATTCTCTGGACTTGTGTGACCCTACGGGATGGCACTGCCGAACCCCTCACCCACGTGAGAACCACAGGCTGAGCCCAGCATGAGGGTCGCCCCGTTTCCCACGCACTCGTGGATGCACCCTGCGTGTCACAAAGTGTGCAGAGGGGCACAGGAGCTGAGGAGGGCCAGCAAGGCCATCTGAGGAGGTGGCCATGTGACGATGCTCAGTGCTCAGTGCAGCCTGTCAGCTGGGACACAGACAGCTGCTGGCTGAGCCGAGCCGCCTGCTGCCTGTCTGTGGCGTCTGCGTGGGTGCCGGTCACCCCATGGTCCCTGCCCTGTGTGGTCAGGGCGTTCAGTGCTACCCCTCCTGCAGCCCAGGCCCTCTTCTCCCTCCCCACCCACCCTGCTCCTTTGCCTCAAGTCTTCTCCTCCATCCCCTATGGAGGGCACCTGCAGAGTCTTGGATTGTATTTGCCGCAAGGGGTCGTGCTTCTGGGGGAGTGTGCACAACGTGCAGCCCGCGAGGGTGCTGCGTCACGGGGGTCTGGCATGGAGGACTTCGCATTTGAGCCACAGGGACAATAGGGGAAAATGACGGGATGGTGCTGGGTGGGATCAGGGCCGCCGCGCCGACAGCCCAGCCTGGCGTGGTCGGCTCTGCTGCGTGAGTGTGAGGATTTCTGCACAGAACCTCGTGAGCTCCAAGTTCCTCGCGCTCTTGGGGCCAGCAAGAGCGCTCCCAACCGGACAGCACACAGCACTGCCCGGCCTGTGCTGCCTGGAACGTGGGTGTGGAGCCCTAACGCGCCGTGTGCTTGCCTGTGGTATTTAACTGGCCAGTTAGGCACACGTAAGAGATGAGTAACTATGAATAAGTGAGAACTGTAACCAGCAGAACACCAAGTGGGCCGTGGCGAAGTAGAGTTAGGGGGTCTTGCTCACAGCCTGCTGCCTGTATGCGTGATCTGACACTGGACACGAGGGCTGCATCATGAACTGGCCGGTAGCACACACAGGGACATGCTGGTCAAAGGGAGGACGCAGGTCTCGAGTGGGTGGCCGCTGTGATGTGTGCTGACGTCTCTGCTGGGCAGTCCAAAAGCAGTGGTTTAGTTTTGGAATTTTTACTTAATATTTGTGGACTGAGGTTGACCACAGAGAGGGGAAGCCAGGGCTAAGGGGAGACTCCTGCACTCACCATGCTCCGCCATTCACCCTGCGCAGGGCTTGCTCCGGGTTGGTAGCTCACACTCCCGCGGTGCTGGGAGACTGGAGGTGAAGGCAAAGCCCGCTGTGGTGGCCCCATTCCGAGGCTGACTGACTGCTGGCTCACTGCTGGGTCACAGTGGCAGCCACCCGGTGCTGATGGAGCTGTCTCTTCCCTGTATGACAGGGACCCGAAAGATGGAGTATAAGGGCAGCAGCTGGCATGAGACCTGCTTCGTGTGCCACCACTGCGAGCGGCCGATCGGGACCCAGAGCTTCATTCCCAAGGACAACGAGAACTTCTGTGTGCCCTGCTACGAGCAGCAGTACGCGCCACATTGTGTGCAGTGCCAGAAGGTAGGGTGCGGCCTGGTGCCAAGGGCCCTGGGGGGTGCCTTGCTCCTTGCTTTGGAACTGAGCAGCACAGGGGAGACTGGGCATCCTATGTGCCCTCTGATGGGACCCCTGCACTGCCGGGGTGGTAGGATGTTTGTCCCGGACTCCCATCCCTGGCTCCTTGCTCCTGGTGAAGGGCCCAGGCAGACCCCCAGGACTGGAGGACACAGGGTGACACATGGACCTCTGGCTGCCACAGCTGCTGGAGGGCAACATGTCCTGGGTAGGGCGGGAGGCTGGAGCAGCAGCGGGCGAGCACCCTCCTGACTCCCTGTCCCACAGCCCATCACAGCAGGTGGTGTCACCTACCGGGAGCAGCCCTGGCACCGTGAGTGCTTTGTGTGCACGGCCTGTAAGAAGCCACTGTCCGGCCAGCGCTTCACGGCCCAGGACGACTCCCCCTACTGCCTGACCTGCTTCTGCGAGCTGTACGCCAAGAAGTGTGCGGGGTGCACGCACCCCATCAGCGGTGAGTGCCGAGCTGTGCCCGGTCTGGGGCTCCCTGGAACCCTGCACACATGCCAGCAGGCCGTTCCGGTCCACCTGCCTGCAGGGCCACTGTGGCCCATTCTCAGGACCCTTTGCACTTGGGGTTGGATGGTCCCCAAAGCCTGTCTGCGAGGCCAGCCCACGCCCCAAGCTCCAGGCAGACTGGCACCATCAGTCTCATGGCTGCCTGGGGTTCTGCGAGGTGCCATGGCATCGGATGTACTGTTCTACCACAGGCTGCTGCTAGGGTTGGGGGTCCACATGTGCTGTCCCCCAAAGCACTCGGCATAGTCTGGGCCTGAAGGGGGCTAAGTGAGCAATAGCTCCCTGGGAAGCCGAGGCACAGAGTAGATGGCCCTGGGCCTTGCCCTTAGACACCCATCACATGTTGAGGCACGAGTGAGTGGTGGTGGGGGACAGGGAGCAGGCTTTCCACCCCAGCCTGTCACTGTCCCTTGCCTGGGCCTGTCAGTGAGGTGGTGGCCTGGCCAGCTCTCCAGGCTTCCTACCTGAGGTGTAGTGTGACCCCTGACTGTCTCCGCCCTCGGCGCGGCCAAGTTCCCTGCCTCACAGTTCACCTTCGTTGCCTCAGTGGCCCTTGGCGTGACCCCAGGCTCTGGGGTCTCCAGGGCCCTAAATACAAGAAAACATGCAGGCACCACAGTCCCCTCTGTTTACACGGCTACTTCCGGGCACTTCTGTAGCACATCTCCTCGGAACCCTCCTGGGAGAAGGCAGTCTTCTGACATACAGGTTTGTCTCTAACACTGTTTGCGCAGTGGCTTCTGTCCAGGTAACTGTCACAAAGTTAGGCTTTATAAAGCAATACCAACTACGGAAGACTACTTTTCAATATATTTTGTGTGAATGTTAATTACAGTTATCATTATACTGTTGACAAGAAAAACTAATGAAACCAGAATAGAAACCTTTCCACTAAAACAGGAGCGCTCATTCCTTGCCGAGCAGAGGCGGGTTTTCGAGCATGCATGGAGGGGCCAGCGCTGGTGCTTCGCAGCCACTGCTGCCTGCGGGAATGCACACGCAGCTGGGAGACTGCCGCCAGAGTAGACCTTCAGCCAGGTTCCCAAAGAACTGTTCGGAGTTGAGTCTGAAAGAGGTGCAACTCAGACAAAGCACCCCCCCTTTTCCTCTGTAACAAAAATGTAAATTATGTTGTGTGTACATTGAACTTTGCATTTCCGACTTGCCACGCGTCTGACCCACACCTCAGTGCACACAGGACCACAAAGGACCACAGACAGCTCCGGCCTGCATGGCGACACTGCCCCAACACCCCCGTGCCCAGCCAGGGGCTGGGGTGCTCTGCCTTGCCTCGTCTCCCACCCGAGCCCCGCGTGTCCTTCTTCCAGCCTCCGCAGTGAGGCCTCTCTGTGTTTCCCGGTCTTCTGGCACTTCTGCTCCTAGAGCGGCCCCTCCCACCACACCTGGGTCCTCAGGGGTGAGCTAATGTGCCTCAGAGAGGCGCTGGGCAGAGAAGCTGCACTTGACACGAGCTCCAGTGCTGCTGTCCACACGGTGGATGCCGGGGTCTCGCACGCAGCAGCAGCACTCAGGCATGTTCTGTGTGGCCAGCTGCTGGAAGTGGTGTTGGCCAAAGGCTCACAGGGCCCTGGCCTCTCTCAGGAAGTACCTCAGAACTTGCTCCCTGGGCTCCTGAGGGGCTGTACCAGCCTGGCTGGGAGCACACCTTCCCAGGCATCGCCCGCAGGGGCTGTCTGCGGTCATGTCCGTCCTGTGCTCCCTTGGCTGGTGGCTCAGGACAACAGTGGAGCTCCTGCAAGGCTCTCCAGCAGGAGCAGCCACTCACCCTGCCTACCCTGCCCCTCTTCCCAAGGCCCGTGGCAAGTCGGAAATGCAAAGTTCAGTGTACACACAAGATAATTTACATTTTTGTTACGGAGGAAAAGGGGGGGCTCTGTCTGAGTTGCACCTCTTTCAGACTCAACTCTGAACAGTTCTTTGGGAACCTGGCTGAAGGTCTACTCTGGCGGCTGTGCTCCTTGGTCCCTGCTGGGTGCTGAGCTCAGCAAAGGCAAGGACAGGAGAAGGGGAGTGCAGGCATGCCCTCGCTCTGCGGTCACTGGAGAGGACAGCGGCCTGCCCTCCAGGCGCTGTGCAGCCCCAACCTCAGGCCTATGATACTGTGGTGTCACGGGTTCCAGGGGGAGCTTTAAAGCCCTGCTCCGTGGGCCCCAATTCACTTGATAGCAGCTGTCACCCTGGCTTTGGAATTTTGAAAGCTCCCAACGACGCAGATGAATGGAAAGGTTAGGTCCGCCGGCTGCTGCGCTGGTGAGCCCGGCATGGGGCCAGTGGCCGGGGCTGCACAGCCTAGAGCCTTGTGGAGTCCTTCCAGGCTCCCATCAGGAAAGCCAGTCTTCCCGAAGCATCAGTTGTCAGTGTTGGGCTCCAGTTTGCTGTGTCCTCCCTGCAGGACTCAGCACCAGACTCAGGGCCTCGTGCCTGCTAGGTAGGTCTGCTCCAAGCCAGCCCCAGCGCCACAGCTCTTCTGTGAGCTGTGAGCTTCTTGGGACAGGCGCACCTGCTGGCACAGGAACGTGTGGGCAGGGACCTTCCACTGCAGCCCTGGCCTTGAGTTCAGCCCTGCGCTGAGGCGAAGAAGGGAGAACTCTAGGGCTTCAGCGTGTGTGAGGACTAAGTTACAGGAGACTATAGAAATGCAGTAGCCAGGGTGGTCACCTTGATTTTAACATGTGTGCGCTGTGGCTTCTGGGACAAGCTCTCTGTAGTTGGAATTCAGGGCCCGTTGTGAGCCAACCGTATGTTGCCTCTGCTATTTCCAGGTGGGCGAGGGCAGCAAAGCGCGCCTGCCCCAGATACTGCGACCAGCAGCCCGCGTGCCTCCAGCCCTAGAGGGGCGGAGCCATCACAGGGTCACGCCGAGGACGGAAAGGCAATGAGCTACTCCCTTGTTTAACAATCCTGGGGGCGTGGTCTAGCTCAGCACGAGGCCTGGCATTCCATCCTCAGCGTCCAACCGCAAAAAAGGGGGCTCTCTTCATCGGCTCCCCAACACGTTCATAGCGTGCCCCGCCTTCCGCCACAGCAGCCCTTCCTACCAAGCTGTTCTAAGCTTCCTGTACCCCAGCTGTGCTCTGGGGCTCCTCTCGCTCCCCTCTGCAGGAATACTCATCCATTCCCCGTCCCTGCCTGGCACCCCCCACACGGGACAGGCCTGTGCGGCTTGCAGTCTCGGAGGGTCAGTCCGTGGCTAGCCAGCTCCGCAGCAGCAGCAGCATGGTGCCAGGCTGCGTAGGACAGCTGCTTGGGCCACGGGCTGGCAGCAGCCAGCAGAGGGGGAGCAGGCCACAGCCACTGACTACCTCCCACCAGGCCCGCCTCCAAAGCACAGGACTTGGGGGATGTTTTATTTTTTAAATTAAAAAAAAAAAAAAACTTTAAAATTTATTTTTGGGGGATGTTTTAGACCAAAGCTTTATACGGTGTGACGGGCGGGCGCACTGGAGGGCTCCTTCCCAGCCCCAGGTGCCTGCCGCTCCCCGGCGCCCGCCCTCACCCAGTGCCACCCCTTCTCTGTCTGCAGGACTCGGTGGCACGAAGTACATCTCGTTCGAGGAGCGGCAGTGGCACAACGACTGCTTCAACTGCAAGAAGTGCTCGCTGTCCCTGGTGGGGCGGGGCTTCCTCACCGAGAGGGACGACATCCTGTGTCCCGACTGTGGGAAGGACATCTGAGGCTCTGGCATGGTGGCCGGGGCCTCGCGCGGGCCCACAGCTGCCTGAGGTGCCCAGTGATCTCCACGCTGTGAAACCCGCCAGTCCTTCCTGCCGCGTAGTTCAGTTCCAGAAAGAGAGACGCGCATATGTAACCCTAACAGAAAGTTTAGAAGTTTTGTAGTCATGTAAGGCAAATCCTGTGTAAAGCCCTCTGAATGATGTCTACACACTCACCTTTCCCTCACTGCCTCTGTAAGTGCAACTGACTGTGTCACATGCGACAGTTTATGAGGAATAGCAGTTCTCTGCAGCTCTGTAACATAAAGCCTAACGCAAGGTTATGTGGCTCACAATAAAGCGATTTCGAGCAGACTCCACTCTGCCAGGCACTGTGTGTAACGACTGAATGTGGGGATCGCAGGCTGAGTCATGCCTGGCCACAACATCTGGCCATCCCCGCACGCCGGGCTGGGCCCAGGGTGGCTGGGGCTGGCTGAAATCCCCTGGCCCCTCCTGGACAAAGCAAGTCTGGTCAGGAACACGCCTGTCTTTGCGGCTTTCTCTTCTGTCTCTTGGGGTGGAATGGTCCACATCTGCTGCAGATGTGCACAGCAGCCTTCTCTCCCTTCAAGTGAAGGGTTAGAAAAAGACACAAACAACTTGAGGCCAGAGACATATTTTCAGCCCTTTGGGGTTTGCTAAATCCCCAAGTTGCCCAGGCTGGGCTCTAACTTGTGATCCTCCTGCCTCAGCCTCTCAGTGTGCTAGTGTTACAGGAAGTACCTACTATCTTTAAAAAAAAAAAAAAAAAAAAAGTCGCAGTGGAATACAGCTGTGCAGCTACATGCTCCTCAGCTGCAAGGCCTACTACGTCTTCACTCTTGGCCCTTGACAGAAGGCCGGCCAAGCCCACCCTGCACTGTGTCCTGCCGAGTTGTCACCAGGAGTAAAGGGGGGTGTGTCTGTTGTGCTACACATATGTAAATATATCTTCACTGAGCTGTGTAAGATAAAAACTTTATTTTCATACTAATAAATTTATTTTGCACTTTAAAGTTCAGAAGAAAATGAGTAAGAATACACATCTAATAAATTTAAAATACATTATATGCTTTGGAATGTTTCCTATACTGGAATTATTTTACATTTTTGTTGGTTGTGGGAAATGGACCCAGGCCCAAGGACAATGAATTTAAACTTTTCTCTAGTCCCTGTGTGCAAATCGCTTGGTTTTCGCTTCACTGTCTCAGCACCAGGAGAGACCCTGGACTGACTGATACCTTTTATATTGTCCGTAATGTCCCAGGATGAAATATAAGTCTGCCTCCTTGCAATGACTCCCTTTGGTTCTGCTGGTGTCTCCACTGAGCCAGGACCTGTTTCAATCACTTCCGGGTCACTGTCCGCACTGAGCCAGGACCTGCTATCATCACTTCTGGGCCACTGTCCCCATCTCAGCATGGAGTGGGACAGGTTGGGCTGTGAGGAGCTGCTGGCTACCTGTCCTCTGCACCCCAACGCACTCTTCTTCCCTGCCCCATGCACCTCCTCCACTCCCGCTTGCTTCTCTCCCTCCTCCAGGCTTCTTCCAGCCCTCCTGTGACGTGGGGTCCTCCTTTGCACTCTGCCCCAATGGGCTTCCAGCCTCTACCCACATTAGTCACCTAAGCCACATCAGAGTGTCCCCAAAGCACAAAAGATCCCTACAAGGAGTGCCAGGTTCCAGTGTACCCGTAAGTTTTGCCTGCTACCCCTTCAGTGCTTTTATGATTAAACCACCAATTGCACAGGAGCCCCTTGGGCCTGTGAGAAGTCAGAGCGAACCTTCTGCAGCAAGGTGGCCCCTCACACAAAGTCCCAGCAGGCCTCCACCGGGGTGAGCAGTGTGCAAATATGCCAGCCTTGCCGTATGCATCGCGGCAGTTTCTCCCTACTGTCGTTCTCCCAGCGAGAGTCACTTTGACTTTACCTGTCTCGGCCTCTCCATCTTTAGTTTAAGCCTAAACTACATTATATATAAAAATGATATGCTTTATTTGGGGCAGTATTCTGCATATGGTAGGTAAAGTTTTTAGAAGTCTATGGTTGTCGAAACCAGGAAAGCACGTGGAGTCACGGAGGGGCTGGGGGCGGGGCCCCTTAGGGGCCATGGGGGGCCCAGACGGTGGCGGGGCTGGCACCTGCTCCGGGGCACAGGTGCTCCTGCTAGACCCACGTGCTCTCTCAGGAGTACCCCAGCGAAGGCTTCACCCTGGGAAAGCCTGACAACTCGGCCACGGGCCAACACCCTTTCTCAAGAAGATGAATAAAGCTGGACAAGGCTCAGTGGGAAGCTCCTGGGCCTCATCCACACTGGGACCGGAAGCTCAGTGGGCCGCAGAGAAGTCCTGGTCCCCACAGGGAAGCCAGGGCACTGGACCCTTCATTCTGTCACAACTTGACCCGATCCAACCACAGAGGGCCACGCTCAAGATCTACGCGGTGCGACCGTTATGGAAATCAGTGTGGAGACTCCTTAAGAAACTAGGACTGGAAACCCCACTCAAGCCTGCCATCCCCCTACTGGGTATTCTCCCGGAGGAACTGAAAGCGTCCTATCATAGTGATATATGTGTGCCCGTGTTTACGGCAGCACAATTTGTGGTAGCCAAATCATGGAAACAACCAAGATGCCCGTCACATGAAGAATGGTTGAAAAAGATGTGGCATTTTTATACAATGGAGTATTACTCAGCTATAAAGAACGATAAACTCGAAGCCTTCATGTTTAAGTGGATGCCACTTGAAGATATGCTTATAAGCGAAATAAACCCGACCCACATGTGTAAATATCGTATGGTCTCCCTAGTATAAGAACTCAAAAGAAGAAACACAGATAGAAAGGTATAACACAATTAAAAGGAAAGTGAGAACTTGAGGACTGGACAATGAGGAGAGGAAAAGGAGAAAAGCTGGGAAACATGACAGGGGCAAAGCCATACATTTATACGCACAAGACAGGCAAGGCAATGGTCCTGAGGAACTTCAGCAGGTTTCTGAACTAGCAGTTAATTGGCAGGATTTCGCCCCGACTAACTATACATGCTGATACCTGTGAACCACGCAACTACTCTGAAGAGAGCAACGTGTGATAGAAGAGTCACGCTTGGAAGGCCTGTCATTCTGGTCTTCTAAATACATACTTCTCATCATGACATACCAATTATTACCATACTGTCTCACAAGTAAAAGGTGTTTTATTTTTTCTTTAAATAAAGGGTAGTAAATAAAGAAAAAAAAAAAAAAAGATCTAAGTGGCCCAGGAAGTGACCTGGCTCCCTGGAAGGGCCTTGGCTCGGCAGCTCTCCTGCCACAGCAGAAGCTGTCGGCTGCTGCAGGAACTGTCACGATGCCCTGGAAACACGCTGCCTACAAATCCCCCAGCAGCGCCGCAGCATCCGTGTGCACCAGGACAGCACACACCTCTGCCTGGCATTCAGCGACAGCCTCAGGAACAGACAGAGGGGAACGTGGAAGGCGACCTCTGGAAACGGAGAAGGCGGCGAGGGAAGGCTGAAGGCAAGCTGCAGAGGCCAGCATGCTAGCGACCACGCTTCCAGTGCCCCGCTGCTGGCCCTGGACTCAAGTGGCTTTCTCACGCGCGGTGATGTCGGGGTAGGCGCCATCTCCGAGCACACACACAAGCATTCTGTGCCAGGAGACATCCCGTTAGGTGCGCCACTACGCCAGCCGAGGAAGGTGAGCACGGAGCAGGACGGCGTCCAGATGAGGTACATGCCAAATGTACTTCAGTCACGAAACGCAATTCGCGGCACCCAAAATAATTAACTAAGAGAACACTTACCAAAACATAAAACACAGATGCCATTCCTGACAACTGTCAACATTTATACAATTAGAAGCCGGTGGAGAGAATAACCTTCCAGGCCTGAGGGACCTGCTGAAAGGAAAATCTGCATTTCAGGTCGTCTCTGTAGGTGGCTACGGAACCGACAAGCCTAACGGGTACGTCTCCTAGGCACAGACGCTTGACTTTAACTGTGAAGCTCGCTTGCTGTTCCTTCTCTAGCTATCAGGATGGCTCAGGCTTCGTAGGACTCATAAGAAGACAGGGCAAGGCTCTTCGAAGGTCGGACTTAACCCCAGAAACAGTAAGATGAAAGGTGGAGGAACCGAGACTGCCGTTATCGCTGGCTGCCGAGGCTCCCGCCTGGTACCAGCTGAGATTTCTAAGTCCATGGTGTGGGCACAGCTGAAGCACCGAGCGTGTACAGGCCGGAAGCTGGGGAGCCGTTCTCACTGCGGGGCGGTCGGGGGGCCAGAATGATCTGCCCAGTGATGACTCGCATCGCGCCCCTGGCCTTGCTGCAGACGCACCTGGTACCGCAGGCCAGACCCAGAAGCCCCTAAAGGCTGGCAGCTGAGGTCACTGGGATGGGCCGTAAGAGGACTGTGGGGTGCTGGCCTCTACTTTATGCTTCTTGGGCACTGCAACGGGGATGGTTCTGCCGCACTCTGCCACGGAGTACTGCAAAACTAAGCTTCAGTTAAATTATAATTAATTATAACTGTAAATAATTACATTTTAAATTATATCCACTATTTTGTTATGGGTACAAATGGCTGCTGGATGTGACGGCCACGGGTAGATACTTACAGAGCTATGAATACAGTGCCCCCCCAACAATCTCTTTGTTTTCAAGAAGGCAACACAGGGACACCCCAGGAGCAGCAAGCACCCCTTGCAGCCAGAACCTTGTTTCTGAACACTCCTCCAGTAAGGCCAGCCCAGTCCTCTTGGCCAAGCAGCTGATGCCAGGTCTTGGGCAAGAAATACCAAAAATGAACCTGTTGTCCGTCCAATGTCAGAAACTCGGGCCGTGCTCCAAAAGCTTCTGGTGGCCAACGACCACATCTGGAGGGAGGAGAAAGCAAGCAGCCACACAGGTGGCTGGCTACTCATGAACAGTGAACCCCAAATAACGTACAGTCACTCGCTTCCAGAGGGGTGCTGACTGCACCGCCTGCCTCCCGAAAGCACAGCACGGCGCAAGAGCTGTGTTCTGAGGACTGTCAGCCAAGTAGCCGAGGCTGTGCGCTCGGTGGTGACAGGTTCACTGTGCCCCCGAAACCGGGAGAACAGCACTCTGCTTTGTGCCTCCCCCAAATCCGCAGCCCCTGTCCACTTGCTGAAAAAAATCAGACCCCGACCGTGGGGCCTCAGGCCTGACCAGCACCCCAACGCCGTGCAGGCCAACGCCAGGGCAATCGCAAAAGCAATCTCAGCCTCAGCCCGAGGAAACGCGCTGCCTGCTGTGGCGCTGTGCGGGCCCGCCCCGGGGACATGGCAGGGCGCTAGTCCTAAGCAGGCCCATGTGAAAAGACAGGATGTTAGCAGCGGGGTAGCAGTGTTGGTTCATTTAAAACATGGGCCATGCTAAATCCATCACTGGGGAAACTTGGTGTGAGGGTATATGAAAATTCTTGGTCTTACCTTGGCAATTCTTCTATAAATATGAAACTTCCCTAAGATTTATGACTAAAAAATTTAAATTGTATTCCAACACTGCGAGGCTGAGGCAGGATGGTTCCAAGTCCGAGTCCAGCCTTGTCTTTTGGACAGGGGTGGTGACACACACCTGCATCCCAGGAGGCTGAGGCTGGAGGAGCAGCTTGAGTCTGAGGCCAGCCTGGGATACACAACGAGTTCAAGGGCAGCCTGAACTCCACAACAGACCCTGTCTCAAAAAATAAAACAAAGCAAAACAAAATAAAACAAAAAAAAAATGGGAAAAGTCTGATATTTGTTGAAAAAGCTGCGAAGCAGTAAGGGACACAGGGTGTCACTGTGACAGAGAGACAGGCCAGCCTCCTCTCAGGAAGGAAAGGCTCTGTGGCTCAGCGGTGCCACTGCAGGAGGGCTGTGGAGGGGCAGGCGTGGAGGGGCTCACTGGCACAGGCAGGGCCCATCCGGCTGGGGTCCCGGTGCTGCGGGCTGCAGTGAGGACCAGACCTTCCCTTGGGGCCCCAGAATGCTGAGGTCTGGGCTGTGGCCTGTGTGGGTGACTGCCAGGATTGCCCTTGGGAGCAGCACGTTGGAGATGGCCCATGTCACGAGGCAGCAGGACAGGCACAGCAGCAGAGAGCCTTCTGTAGGGAAGCGTCCTGCAGGAGTGTGGGGTCAGCCGCCTCGGTCAAGCGCTGTTCCTGACTCACCAGGCTGGCCTCTCGCCAGCTTCAGGCACTGTGGACTTCAGGGAAGCCTCGGGCACCAGCCGGGGCTCCAAGCGGGAATACCCGAAGCTTGTCCAAGTGACTGAACTGAGGGAAACGATGTATCACCAAGATAGCATCTTGGAAGCCAGGTGCAGCTCAGCCGCGCCTGCCCAGCGTGCATGGGCCCCTGGAAGAAGGAAGTCACGCTCACGAAGCAAGGCGGCTCTTCCACTGGCCTCCGGCACTGCCCCAGGGCCAGCAGCTATCTCCAGATTGTTCCATTTTGTCAGAAGGCTCACTGCACTCGAAGGTCCGGGAACTGTTCTCCGTCAAGGCGCACTGGTCACACCTCTGTCCCACAGCAGCAACGCGCTGTCTTCTGCGGCCCCACAACAGACCACCTGGAGGGGTCGCCTGTTCCCAGCCACACAGAGGCGAAGGACAAGTGGACTTCCCTACAGTGCTTGAGATGGAAAGACAGGGTGTCAGGGAATCTTCCCACCCTGTTTTAAAAATTTATGTATTTGGTACAGGATCTGACTATGCAGCTCACATTCACAGTGATCCTCCTGTCTCAGCCTTCCCAGTGCTGCGATGACAGGCATGAGCCCCCGCGCCTGGTCTTGGTGGCCAGCTCAGTGCACCTGGGAGTAGCACCGGGAACCCTGGTCCCTGCACTTGCCTACGCGGGTGCTTAGTCCACTGAGCTATCTTGCCAGTCCCCCAGGTTACTTTTTAAAGAATAGACCTACTGAGATAATTTTATTCAGCTTTATTTAAATAAGGATAAAGCTACTTAAAAGACTTTTTACATACAAAAATGTACATTACAAGGTCAAACTTTTCTGTATCGAATTACAAAACTTACACAAGCATTTAATAAAAGAGCACACTTAAAAACACTTGACCACCTGGCAGCCTCTGGGAAGCCCTGAAGCTCTCACATCCGTGACTCGATCTCCTGGAAGTTACTTCATGTACGTCTCAGACGTCATTGCTAGTGAATGAGTCTCTAGGTCAGTTTTAGAATCATCTCTCAAAACAAGTCAACCAAAATGCAACTTCAAATAAAAACTCCAACTCTGAAGGCTTCTGACACTTGCACAGGTGTCACGGCCTCCCGGCTGTGGCGAGCCGGCTTCCCCAGCACCCAGTGGCTGGCCATTCCAGATGCCTTGCAGCTGTGACAGCCACCAGCAGAGTTTCAAGACGGGATTTCAGCAGCCCTGGGCCCCAGCCGTGAGGCTGGCTCAGTGCGGCTCCGACGGCGAACGCACAGGTCAAATAATACGCCTCGCAACCCAAAGCCTCAGCCCAGGCTCTGCAGGGCAAGAGAGCGGAGGGCAGAAGGAGCCGTGTGGGGACAGGCAGGAGGAGAAAGCAGGGGGGTGAGGGAAGGCTCCTGCACACGCAGCCACCCCCAACCCTGGAGTCGAGCGAGGTGGAGCGTGAGTGGGGGAAGGGCGTCTAAACCGCCTCTCCAGCCTCGTCCTTCTGCGTGTGAAGCAGACCTAGGCCCCCAAAGCCCGGCGCCGGGTGCACCTCGGATCGGGGCATGCCGGGCGCTCGGCCCGCTCGGCTCCAGACAGCCCAGGAGTTTGGACTCCACGTGTTTGTGATATGAACTTCAATTTGAAGCAACAGTGTGACACAGTTCAGCTGTTATTACCAACCTACTCTGTAAGTTAAACATACAAATTAAAAATTAATTTCACTGAGTAACTAAAAATAAGCTCCCACTGACAGAATCGTCACATGGTTAACTCTCCCTTAACTAAGAGAGAAATACAGGTGGAAGCAGAGGGGCCAACCGAATAAAAAATTTCTTCCCTAAAACCTGTCCTTTCTAAGTTTCTTGTGATGCACACCAGATCAGAAGGCGCACACCTGTAATCCCAGCACTTGGGAGGCTGGGGCAGGGGGATTGGTGTGAGTTTGAGACCAGCCTGGGATACAAAGTGAGCTCAAGGACAGCCTGAACTGCACAGCAAGACCCCACCTCAAAATGAAACGAAAAAAGAAAAAAAAAAGAAAGTCATCAGCCCTGCAGGTAACACGCTTACAAATGGACCATAAAAGGAGAAATGCACATAAGCCTTAGTGTGTGTCAGCTCTGTCCTATGCATACGTATTTAACCTGGAATAAAGGCAGGGTGGTCACAACTGTTGTCTCAGTACAGTACTTACCTGCAAGGCTGAACTAACTGTTTATAAGGTTAATAAATAGCTGAACAAAAAGCTTATTTTAACAAATCAAGCGTAACAGTCCTCTAAAACATACATAAAAGGCAAACCCCAGTTTAAGACTGATCATACATAGTAAAAAGTTTAAAGCAGTGGTGGCAAACCTGTGGCACATGTGCCACGGCAGGTTGTTGTCACTGAAAGCTCTAAAACATTGCCATCACTGGTCTGAAACATCCTTTGTTCTTCGCTAGAGACACACAGCAGATGAGCAGTCACAGGACCCTTCAGTGCAGGTTCCATGACTGTGACGTAAACACTATCCTGTCACTGACTCCCACACTGTAGCGTGGTAACACCACCCCAAAACCAAAATCTTCTGCAGACAGTCCCGCAGGGCCGGCCTGGCTCCAGCGCTGCGCTCCACCTGCCTGCTTGGGGCACGGGGCTCCCCTGCCACTGGTCATGGGCTCTCCTACCTTCCTGCATCCTGCCTACTCCTTTTCTCTCAACTTCTAATATGGGAACCTGGCCTGAAAAGCTTTAGATCCACTTCAGTTTTAGAGCTGAAGCTCTTAGCAGGGAGTCACAGCTGACCTGAACACAGCCCAGACTGCTTGTGAAGAGCGAGGAGGGGGACACCACAGACCAGTGCGCCAGGGCCAGTGCTCTTGTCCCTCTTCCAGCCGGGGCCTGGGAAGGCGCAGGTGGGGCAGTGGGGACCAGTGCTGATCTCTTGGCACCT
>NDGN011297181.1:0-11397 GCA_002564285.1 Tympanoctomys barrerae
GGCTCAGTGGAATAAGTGCTTCCCTGGCAAGCGCAAGGGCCTGAGTTCAATCCCAGTTCTGCCAAAAAAAAGAAAGAAACTTCCCCTCAGTGTGGATCAAGTTGTTACTACTGGGGTTTACCTGGCTTCACTGATCTTTGGTCACGTGCCAGTGTAGACAGTGTTCCAGGGCTCTGTGCCTGTGGGCCTCACAAGGTCACAAAAGACAGTGGCTCACAGTCTGGGATCGCTGGTTGGTGCTAGCCCCGTACCTAGTGGCTCAGGGCCTCCCTCCTGCGTGGTCCAGTGGGCCAGGACAGGTGCAGTGTGGGGTGCTCACAGGCTCACTTTCCTCTTCTTCTCCAGTGCCACTCCACGGGCAGTCCCCCCTGGTGACCAGCGAGCGTGTGGCCACCAGCATTCGGACCGTGGGAAAGTTGCCCCGGCACCGGCCACTGAGCCGTACGCAGTCCTCGCCGCTGCCGCAGAGCCCGCAGGCACTGCAGCAGCTTGTCACACAGCAGCAGTTTCTGGAGAAGCACAAGCAGCAACAGCTACAGCTGGGCAAGGTGTGGGGCAGCGGCCTGGGCTGTGGAGCAGGGGGCGTGGCTGGCTCTTTTGCCTTGTGGTTTCTTGGTTTTTGAGATCTGGTCTTGCTGTGGAGCCGAGGCTGGCCTCAAACTCATGGCAGTCCTGTCTCAGCCTCAGCAGTGCTGGGGTGACAGGTGTGAGCCCTGCCTTCTGTCCCCAGATCCTCACTAAGACTGGGGAGCTGCCTAGGCCGCCCACCACACACCCTGAGGAGACGGAGGAGGAGCTCACGGAGCAGCAGGAGACCTTGCTGGGGGAGGAGGCCCAGACTGTACCCCGGGAGAGCTCCACGGAGAGCGAGAGCACCCAGGAGGATCTGGAGGATGAGGAGGACGACGAGGAGGACGGCTGCGTCCAGGTCCAGGACCCGGCAGGTGACAGCAGCCCCGAGGAGAGTCCCGACCTGGAGGAGACTGGCGCTGGCTACAAAAAGGTGCTTTGCTGTCCCGTCCCTGAACCGCAGCGGGGCGTGGCCGGGGCGCTGCCCCCTGTGCGCATGCTTGTCTGTGCCGCCTCTGCCGTGCGTACACACCGCCCACCGCTACCATGTCGCTCCATTCAGGGAAGCGGCCGAGCGGCCGATTCATGCCGCCCCCCCGCTTGCTCTCCTCCTCGCTGTTCTCTGCTCGGGTGACTCACTCATCCCGAGGGGACGCGCGCGCACACTGCCTGTGCCTGGAGGCTGCGGGCCACGGGGAGGAGTGCCTGCCCCCCAGGCCTCACCCTCACCCATCTCCCCAGCTGTTCGCAGATGCCCAGCAGATGCCGCCCCTGCGCGTGTACCAGGCACCCCTCAGCCTGGCCACCGTGCCCCACCAGGCCCTGGGCCGCACCCAGTCCTCACCTGCTGCGCCAGGGGGTGTGAAGAGCCCCCCAGACCCACCCACCAAGCTCCTCTTCACCACAGGTGAGTGCCCATTGCCATGTCCTCCGCCCGAGACCGGTCAGGGTGGCACTGGCTTCCCTGCCTGCTGTGTCAGGGTCAGGGCAGGTCCGCATCATGGTATACACCAGGGTGGCAGGTGGGTGGCTGAGGGTGATGACCGGCTGACAGGGTCTGTGCCCAGGTGTGGTATACGACACCTTCATGCTGAAGCACCAGTGCGTGTGTGGGAACACGCACGTCCACCCTGAGCACGCTGGCCGCATCCAGAGCATCTGGTCCAGGCTGCAGGAGACCGGGCTGCTGGGAAAGTGTGAGGTGAGGACCTGGGCCTATGCCCAGCCCCGCCTGCCCTGCCACTCACCCTCTTGGGCCTGGCCAGCGGTAGAGCAGCGTCCAGGGTGGGCCTCTGGGGACCCATGCAGCCTCTCCCACCACCACAGCGGGTCCGGGGCCGCAAAGCCACCCTGGATGAGATCCAGACGGTGCACTCGGAGCTACACACACTGCTGTATGGGACCAGCCCGCTCAACCGGCAGAAGCTGGACAGCAAGAAGCTGCTCGGTGAGGACGGCTCCCAGCCGGGTGCAGGGCAGCCGGGATGGAGGGCGGGTGATGGGCTGGCGTGGCCGAGCCAGGACGCCGCAGCTCTGCCCTGTCCCTTAGGTCCTATCAGCCAGAAGATGTATGCTGTGCTGCCCTGTGGGGGCATCGGGGTGAGTGGCTCGCAACCACCCACAGGGGGTCGGGAGGGCACGGCTGGCCCGCCCTGCTTGTCTGCTGACCTTGTCCCGCCACAGGTGGACAGCGACACTGTGTGGAATGAGATGCACTCCTCCAGTGCCGTGCGCATGGCCGTGGGCTGCCTGCTGGAGCTGGCCTTCAAGGTGGCGGCAGGCGAGCTCAAGGTGAGGCCAGCTGTGGCCCTGTGATTGGAGCTCTGGTTTCCCCTCTCCACGGTCTGTCTTCTGACCTCAGCTCTTGGGGGCCAGGCAGGGTGGTGACAGCCGTGGACAGCCAGGTGTGAAGGGCAAAGGGGGCCCACCTCGGGAGCAGTGCTGAGCACCCTGGAGGCTTGGGACGGGGACTCGGCGCTGCCCGACTCCCACTCGCCCCTCCCCGCCGCCCCCCGCCTTGCTGTCCTACGTCTGGACTTCACCCCGCTGCTTGTGCCTTTGCAGAATGGCTTTGCCATCATCCGGCCCCCGGGACACCACGCCGAGGAGTCTACTGCCATGTGAGTGCAGTCTGTGCTTGCCCGTCCTGGCCAGGTGGCAGCAGCTCTGTCCCCTCCGTCCCCTGCCTCCTGATGCTCACCCCTTCTCACTCCACAGGGGATTCTGCTTTTTCAACTCCGTGGCCATTACAGCCAAGCTGCTGCAGCAGAAGCTGAGCGTGGGCAGGGTCCTCATTGTGGACTGGGTAGGTGTCCCTCCCGCTGGGTCGCCAGCCTGTCCTCCGGTTGCAAGGGCAGGTGCCGCCACTGTTGTCCACTGCCCTCCCCAGCAGCCCCAAGCCGAGGGTGTGCAGCCGTCACTGCTTGTAGGAGCCACCTTTCTCCTCCAGCCTCCAGCCCGGGGCTGACACTGGTCAGGAGCCTGCCGGGCCTGCCCCAGTGGTGGGAGCGAGGGTTTCCGCGAGTGAGGGCCCTGTTGGGCGTGCCTGGGAGCTTATGGCGCTGGGGACTCTGCTTCCTGCTCCCACTCACTGGGCCTGGGGACCTCACTAGGAATGATCCTAGACCCCAGCAAAATCTTTGGAGCCTCATTTATTTAAAATGGGGCACATGCATGGTGTCATGTGTCTGTAATTGTAGCTGCTGGGGAGGCTGAGGCAGGAGGGTTGCAATGAGTTTGACAAGGTCAGCCTGGTCTACTTACTGAGACCCTGTTTGAAATAATAAGTAAGCTGGGTATGGTGGCATACACCTGTAATCCCAGCACTTGGGAGGCTGAGGCAGGAGGATCCCTGTGAGTTCAAGACCAGTCTGGTGGGGGGCTGAGGAGATGGCTCAGTGGAATAAGCGCTTCCCTGGCAAGTGCAAGGGCTTGAGTTCAATCCCCGGTTCCACTATAGTGAGCTCAAGGTCAGCCTGAATTGCATAGCAAGACTGTCTCAAAAAGCAAAAAATTAAAATTAAAAAAAGTAAAAATGTAGTATCTTACAAGAGCTTGCCTGGCAGGCACTGGATCCTGAGTTCCTTCCCCAGAACCAAGACAGGGAGAGAAGACGGGGAACATGTCCCAGCTCTGCGCGGAGGCGCAGTGGGAGCCGTCTGGGGCGTGGGGCTGAGTCTGGTGTCTGCCCTGTCCCTTAGGACATCCACCACGGCAATGGCACCCAGCAGGCCTTCTACACTGACCCCTCTGTCCTCTACATCTCGCTGCACCGCTACGACAATGGCAACTTCTTCCCGGGCTCCGGGGCACCCGAGGAGGTGTGGGGGGCTCCCAGGGGGTGGAGGCAGAAGGCAGGTGGGATTCCCAGTAGAAGAGTCACCTCGCTTTTTTCTCCTGCCTGCTGCCAGGTTGGTGGGGGCCCCGGCGTGGGGTACAACGTGAACGTTGCCTGGACGGGTGGCGTGGACCCTCCCATTGGGGATGTGGAGTACCTGGCGGCCTTCAGGTTGGAGAGGGGGTGGGCAAGGGCACGTCTTGCTGGGTAGGGGCCTGGTCTCGGTGGGCGGGGGTCTGGGGTGTGGTCTTCGCCTTGCGTGGGCCGAGGGGCGTGGTCCCAGCCGAGGGGCGTGGTCCCAGCCGAGGGCGTGCTTGCAGGACTGTGGTCATGCCCATCGCCCATGAGTTCGCGCCGGAAGTGGTCCTGGTCTCCGCCGGCTTTGACGCCGTGGAAGGACATTTGTCCCCCTTGGGTGGCTACTCTGTCACCGCCAGATGTGAGCCGCTGGGGCTGGGAATGGGGGAGGGAGGGCTCAGGCAGGGCCACTGCAGGGGAAGGACGTTAGGGATCCGTTTTGGCTTCTGAAAGAGGTGTTGGGAGGGGGCACTGATTCCCATGCTCCAGTAGGCAATATTCGGGATCATTTTGTTATTCTAGATTTGGTCTTTAAGACAGGATCTTACTATAGTTCTGGCTTGCCTTAAAGTAGGTAGCCCAGGCTGCCTTTGAGCTCTCAGGGATAGATCTTCTTGCTTGAGCCTCCTAAATGCTGGGCTGAGGGTGTGTCCCTGAGCCTGGCCCTGGCGTTTCTTACGTCCTAATGCAGAGTGGGCTCTTCACGGCTGGCAGCAAAGGAGCCATTAGGTGCTCAGGTGGTGGGGTCCAGCTTGCCACGCTCTGCAGTCCGTCCAGCTTTTCATTCATCTTCCCCTCTCAGTGGGCTCTTGGGTGGCACCACTCACCACCTGTCCTCCCCTTACCCATGCCCAAGGCTTTGGCCACCTGACCAGGCAGCTGATGACACTGGCAGGGGGCCGGGTGGTGCTGGCCCTGGAGGGGGGACACGACCTGACCGCCATCTGTGATGCCTCTGAGGCCTGCGTCTCTGCTCTGCTCAGCGTGGAGGTGAGGGCCGGGGTGGCAGGGGACAAGGACCCGAGGAGAGGGCGGGATCCTGGGCAGTGCTTGCCCGTCTTGGGAAGCCCAAGCGCCCTCTCCTGCCAGTTGCAGCCCTTGGACGAGGCCGTCCTGCAGCAGAAGCCCAACGCCAATGCTGTAGCCGCGCTGGAGAAAGTCATCGAGATCCAGGGTGCGTGGGCTAGAGGGGGCACTTCCCTGGTGAAGCCTGGCGTCCAAGCTGAGGGGCTGTCACTCTCGACCCCCAGGCAAACACTGGAGCTGCTTGCAGAGGTCTGCGGCGGGGCTGGGCTGCTCCCTGCGGGAGGCGCAGGCTGGCGAGGCGGCGGAGGCGGAGACCGTGAGCGCCATGGCGCTGCTGTCCGTGGGCGCTGAGCAGGCCCAGGCCTCGGCCCGGGCACACAGCACTAGGTGAGCCCGCTGCTTCCTGCCCTGCTCGCCCTCCTCCCGGCAGAGGCCCCGGCTCAGGCCCCTCTGTCTCTACAGGCCGGCGGAGGAGCCCATGGAGCAGGAGCCTGCCCCGTGACCCCAGCCCAGCCTTCATCATTGTGATTTTGTTTATTTTTTCTATTAAAAACAAAAAGTCACACACTCAACAGCATGTGCCGTGTGGGTCTCTCAGCCTTGCCCTGTCCCCTGCCCGCCCCATCACAGCCCTACCTTTATTCCTGCACCGCAGCCCCAGGGTGGGCAGCTCCAGGGGGGCACAGGCCAGGCAGGAGCCAGGCTTGGTGCCGTGGCCCCGGGGGACCCACTCCTGTCCCTCCTGTGTCCCCATGGGGGCACAGTCCCTCCTTTAGGCTGGGGGCCAGGCTGTCTGGCCACGGCTGCACCTCCTCTCCCTGCTGTGGCAGAGAAGGCAGGCGGGGACCAGGCTGGCCCTGGCTCTGACTCCCCCCAGAGGGAAGGAATCACCTCCCTTTCGGGAGTCCTGGCTTGGGCACCCCAGGATGGCAGCGGCCCTTTCCCAGGTGTCTCTGGTGGTCGCCAGCCCACGGGCACAAGGCCTGGGCTTCTGCTTGGCAGAGCTCTGCCCGCAGGCAGAAACCAAAAACGGAAGTGGCTCCGGGGCCCTCTCCTCACCCCTGCGGGCTGAGCTGGTCAGTGCAGGGAGTAGGAGGCTGGCTGAACCCTTGCGTGGCGGGCACTGGCCGGGCCGGACTCCTGCGAGCCGCTGGCCCCTGCTGTGGCTCGTCCCGCTGTGACGTGTCCTGACGGAAACAGACTTGGCGCTGGGGTCTCCCGGGCCCGCATCCACCCTCTGGACTCCCAGCGCGGCGAGCTCTCAGCCCCTCCCAGTCAGGAAAACACCATGTTACGCAGCTTGTACCAGAGCCAACAGGAGGGCTGGGGGTGGGGGGACACTGAAGACAAGCCCACCCCACCGTGCCTGCCTTCAGGGGCCTCTCCTGTGGCCTTGGCCTAAGAGCCCCTTCCTCCTGACTGTGGGAGCACAATCAGGCAAGGTTAGTGGAATGTACTAGAAAGCAAGGAGTCTCAAGCCAGGCACAGTGACACATACTTGGAACCCTAGAACTCAGGAAGCTGAGGCAGGAGAATTTCTGAGAATTGAAAGGCAGCCTGGACTACACAGACATGTCAAAAACAAAGAAACACCGAGTTTACAGGAGTGTATTGGCGCCCCTGCCCCTCCCCAGCTGTGCTGCAGGAACAGTCTTTTGCCCTCCGCGTGGGGAACTGGAGGCAGGAGGGGCAGTTCAGCCTCACAGGGAAACAGGAGAAGCCTCCTGGGAGGCAGAGACCAGGAGGCAGGAGTGGGACTCCGCTGTGAGGGCCAGGGCGGGAGCTGTGTTTGGAGTGGGGGGGCCCAGGGCAGAGTCAGGAGGAGCGGGAGGGCGGGGCGTCTGGGGTGCTGAGGGAGTGGGCCAGCCAGGGCACCAGGGCCAGCACCAGGCAGGGCCACAGTGTGTACTTGAGGAAGTTGAACACATAGAAGAGGCTGGCCTGCGGCGGGTGGCCCAGCCAGCTCAGGGCGCCCAGCAGCCCCATGGCCAGAGCCAGGCAGGTCACCTTCTGGCCACTGCCCAGCTGCACCCGGCGGACCTGGACGTAGCAGGGCGAGTGCAGGGCAATGCCCAGGCCCAGGGCAGCCCCAGAGTCACGGCTCAGGGAGGCGAAGGGCCGGCTGTCGATGTGCACCCACTCAGGCCGCTCGCACCACTTGGAGGCCAGGCTGATGGACCTGCGGGGAGAGTCCTTGTGGGAGGTGCGGCACGGGGAGCTGGGGTCCCTCCATGTCCTGCTGCGCCTGGACAGCCCATGCCCAGAATGGTCATGGCTCCTCTTTGCCAGAGGGAACCAAAGACCCACCCACTTCTAACCTCAGCTACTCAGGCCCGGGCGGGGAGGGGGCGTCAAGAGAGGTGGGCCAACCCAGTCTGGACAGGTCCTAGTGCCACTCACCAGGACAGATCCAGGCCCAGCGTGACGAGGGTCCAGTAGATGAGGCTGGCACCCAGCATGAGGGCCAGCGCTGTCAGCCCGTAGAAGCTGAGCTCCCGCTCCATGGGCACTCGGGGGGTCATCAGCCAGCCCAGGGCTGCACCTGGGGCATGAGGGGAACGGCATCAAGGAGGCGACACCAGCCCCACTGCCCAAGCCACAGCGCAGCCTGGCTGGAGAATGGATGCAGATGCAGGACCCTGGGGCTCTGCAGAAGCAGGGCAGACAGAGACCTGAAGGGCCAGCCCCCGTCCCCACAGGCTCACCCGTCACCAGCCCAGCCAACACCTGGTGGGGAAAGTGCGCCAGGAGGAAGATCCGGGACAGCCCGACAGCCAGCAGGAAAGTGCAGTAGGCCAGGCTGGGCATGGCCCGAACCCACGGGCTGAAAGACAGATGCCAGAGCATGCAGTCCCTCAGAGCTGCCCCACCCTTACCCCATCCCTGTCCTGCTCCCACGGGTTACCTGCGCGACCGAGTGGCCACCTGGGAAGACAGCGCCGTCATCACAGGCCACAGCGCTGCCCCTGTGATCATGCAGTGTCCGGAGGGGCTGCCTGTGGGCACACAGGGACTTGAGGTGAGGATAGTGACAGCAGACGGAGCTGCTCCCCTCCCTGAGACAGGTGTCTCGGTGCAGTCCAGGCTGGCCTTGGACTTGTGACCCTCCTACTTCAGCCTCCTGAGGGCTGGGGTCCTTCTGCATGCCATCACCCAGCGAGAAGCCACCCAACACCATTCAGCGGCTCCCTGGCCGGCTAAGCCCTTCTTTACTCTCCGAGACACTGCCTTCTGTATGGCCCTGTCTTAGTGTCTTTGCCTGTTTGTTTGCCATGCTGGGGATCAAACCCAGTCCACTGAGCTACATCCCCAGCCCTTTTTAAATTTTTGTTTCGAGACAGAATCTCATTAAGTTCCCCAAACTGGGTTCAAACTTGTGACCCTTCTGCCTCACCCTCCGAGCGCTGGGACTGCAGGTGTGCACCCAGACACCCAGCTCGCCGGCTCTATTCTGTGCTCGGTGGGCAGCTGGCACGCAGCACGGGTGTTTCTTGTCACCCAGCCTGCTCTTTCTGGGGTTTGTTTTCTGGGCTATAGCCAAGAGCCTAGCCCTGGTAGGGATGCTCTTGAGAACCTGGCCACCTTGGGAGAGGAGGTTTGTGCTGCCCACCTGGACCAGTTTCACACGAAGAAGGGAACTGGTGAACCTGGGCTGGAGCCTGGTTGTAGTACCCAGACTCATGGACCCACCAGAAGGGCCGGTCTCCAAAGAGAAACCTGGAAGAAAGAGGGGCAGGCTGACACCACAGCACATGTGACCCTGAGGGAGAGGGGATGAAGCACGGTGGGGCACGTGGAGGGCTCGCCAAGGCCTAGGATCAGAAAGAGACAGCTTCTGGCTTTGACCCTGCTGTGGTTTTCTACCTTGGAACAGGGAAAAAGCACATTATTTTTCAAAAGTGATAGAGGCCAAGAAAAAAAAAAGGTGCAGGCCATGGGGGTAAACATCTATAATTCCAGCATGTGGGAGGCTGAGGCAGGAGGATCACTACAAGTTTAAGGCCAGCCCAAATTACAGCAAGACTGTCTCAAAAAAAAAAAAAGAAAAAAAAAAATTGGCCCCAGAACCCGGCATGCTGAGGCACATGTGTACTCCTAGCACTGGGGAGGCTGAGATAGTAGGATTGCTACGCATTCAAGGCCAGCCTGGGGGGCGCCAGGGAGAATAAGCGCTTCCCTGGCAAGCTCAATCCCCAGTTCCGCCAACAAAACAAAACAGAACAGAAAGGCTAGCCTAGGGTCTACAAAAGTGAGCACAAGGCCAGTCGGAAATGCGAGACAGAACAGTGCGCATGCGTGTGCGCGCACACACACGTGGCTCTGAGATACCCGCATCCCAGTCTCACCTCTGCAGGGCCAGCTCTTCTTCCCTACACAGCATAGATCTGCCCTCCTTTCTAAATCCCCAAACTCAGCTGAGTCACCCAGGCCTGGAGCCGAGGAAGAACAGGGGAACCCAACATTCAACCTTCCCTGCCCTGCAGGAGTGGGCTGGGGTCTGGGAACCGCACAGATCGGCGGAGGTGGCCAAAGAGAGCAGGCAACAGAATACACAGGCAGGAAGACTGGGCTCTTCCCCTCCCAAGCCTGGGCGACAGGAAAGCGCCGGGGGCGCTGCCGAGAGGGAGACAGGGAGGGAGGTGGGCTCGGGCCGCAGGGAAGCAGCCACGAGGAAGCGAGCGGCCGCATGAAGAGGGGAAGGGAAGGTGGTTCCCGCTTTTCCTCCCAGGCTGGGGACAGATGTCATCACAGGCTGAGGTGAAGGCTGGCGAGGCTTGGAGCCTGCCGGGTTTTTCTGCAATCTGAAGAATGTGAAGTTGGCGACAGGGACCGACGACTGCCCTGTGCTGCAGGGCTCCACCCGGGTTCCCGCTTCCCTTTGTTGTGAGTGAAGGGGAGAGGAGAGCCCGGGACCTGCGCTGCAATGCAAATTTCTGATTCAGAAGATCTGGCCTGGGGCCCGAGAGCCTGCATTCTAGCAATCTCTCTAGTACGGCCTGCACCGCTGCAGAGCACAAATAGAAGACGCGGGCAGCCTGTGCATGGCCTGGCACAGCGCCTGCTGCTGCTTCGTGTGTGTGTGCGTGCGTGCGCCTGCGTGCGTGCGGTACCCAGGGCCTCCTACCCGGAGGCAAGCACCCATCACTGAGCTACATCGCCAGCGCTTTGTGTTTTTTTATTTGGGACAGTGTCTGGGTCGCCCAGGCTGTCTGGAACTTGAGATCCTCCTGCCTGCGCCCGAGTAGCTGGGATTGGAGGTGTGCACACATGCCTAACACGGGTGTCAGGCGAGGAAAAGATGAATGAAAAAGTGAGTTGAGAAGTCGCACTTTTTGCCCTCTGGAGGCTAGATCCTTGCTAAAATGAGACCCCCGGCGAGTCCTTTGGAGTCCGCGCCGCGCCGAGGGCGAGGGGACGCGCGGGAGCGTCTGCGGGCTGCGGCCGGGGGCAGGGCGGGGGGCGGGCCGGGCCGCGGTGCGGTGCGGGGAGCGGGCCCGGCCGCCGGCTCACCACTTGCAGACGAGGTTGAGCCACTCGGTGACGAGGCTGATCCAGAGCACGGCGATGCCCACGCGGCGGGAGGCGTAGTAGGCCGCGGGGAAATAAAGCAGGAACAGGCTCTTGGGATCGCCCAGGAAGGTGACCCACAGCCACACGCTCTCCAGCCAGGGCAGCTGCGTCTGCAGCGCCTCGGCCATCGCGACGCCCGCGCCCAGAGCCGACTCCATGGCGGCCGCCTCCGCGCCCGCGCCCGAGGGTCCTGGCAACGCCGCCGCCTCCCCGCGCCCGCCACCCGGCCCCGCCCCGAAGCCCGCGCGCCCGGCCCACCCGCCGGGAGCCTGCGCGCCGTCCTCCGTCGGGCGCTCTTCCGGGTCTTCTCGGCTACGGCGCAGCGGCAGGGACAAACCTGTGCGGAGGCGTTCCCTCGCGGCCCACGTGGCCATCGCTGGCACGTGGGCGGCCGGCGCGGAGAACCCTGCTGCTGTTCCGGGTTAAGGTATGAATGGCTCCGCGCCCCGCCCGGGTGCTGCAGCGCAGAGGTCGCCGGTGTCATTAGAGCCAGAGTCCAGTCCCATCTCCTGTGCCGCTGATTGCCCTCTATCTCTGCGCTCCCCGGGAAGAAGGCTGCCACCCTCAGCCCAGCCCGAGAGGGCACCACCACCCAGCACCGCCTCCCCCGCTCGGGATCCCCGCTGATGCATCTGATTCGGAGGCCCACAGACACCCCGGCCCCTGGATTTTTTTTTTTTTTTTTTTTTAACATTTATTTATTTAGTGTGTGTGTGTGTGTGTGTGTTTGTGTGTGTGGTCAGCTCAGCCCACAGGGGGTGGGGCTGGCTGGCATGTGGTGCTGGGTGATTGAACCGTGGTCCCTGTGCTTTGCC
>NDGN011297187.1:0-11110 GCA_002564285.1 Tympanoctomys barrerae
TGTGCTCTCTGTGAAAGCCTGAGAGAATGTCTTCTCTCCATGTGACTCTCCTTAGGCACACTTCTACCAAAGAATTTAACAGTAGTTTTTTTCTTTTTTCTTTTGTATTTATTGCAGAGTCTACAGGGTCTTACTACATAGATCAGACTCATAGTGATTCTCCTATTTTCAGTCTCCCAAGTGCTGGAATTACAGGTACATGATCCCACGCCCAGTCTCAATCACCATCTCAGTGTACCCCGAGGTGGGACTGACATGGCACACTGAGGATCAAACCCTGGCTTCTGCACTCTGCCTAAGCAGGTGTTTTAGTCCTCTGAGCTATCTGGCTGGCCCTTCATAGTCTTATTGTTTGGTTCTGTTAACACTTGGCACAGTGATGATCTTACCTCAAGTGGCCAAAATAAGATAGGATCACAAAATGATGGACAGTTCAGGAAAAAAGGTTAAGAACCAATCTAATACTTTACAACATGATCCACATACTGTGAGGGAGTTCAGTGCACATGGGCGTGGAGACAAATTGTTGGGTTGAGATTTTTGTTACTCCATGGGCTTGAGACTTAGCACAAATAGTTTACATTCACTAATCTTTGCCTATATCAGCAAAATGTAATTAATAATTGTACCTGTATCATAGAGTTGTGAGTGCACATTAAAGTGCTTGGTAGCAGGAGGAATTGCTCACAGCTTAGCATAACAATGGGCCCATCAAACTATTTCACTAGATTTAACAGGAACCATATAATACTGTATGCTTTCATTGTCATTCATTTTACTGTCTTTTATTAATGTTATTTTAATTTGCAATTTATTTACATTAGTCAATGAAGAGTAGAAATTCACTTTATGAGATACTATATTTTAAAATGCAGGACAATTATAAAGCTTGGCAAAAGAGTCAAAACTCAGCCCATTGTGCCTGCAAATAGCATCATCTGATATTCAATGAATCCGATGTCAAAATTCAGTCCTGAGAAAAACTACATGGCATTTTTGTGTTAATAGGATTTTTATATCCCAGTGTGAGAAAAATTGAAAATATTTGAAACTCTTGAAAGAGATAAATTAGTTTGAGTCAAAAAAATAGCTGCCTTTCTCCTCAGTCCCTGCTCCTGGTTATAAGTTGCTTCCTCAAGTGTATGACTAAAAGTTCAAAGGCAACTCACAGGAATGACTGGTGAGAAGCCTTGCAAACCCCTACAGTCATGTTAAGGTTCCAATTACTTCATGCATTAAAGTTAAAATAGCTGCTGTTGCTTGCATGTCCCAAGTCAGAGAAGAGAGCATGCTGGACAGGATTACGATCATGATAGCTGCAATAGCAAACTGAATGCATAGTAGGTCGCATGCAAATGTTCACTTTCATGTTGTTGAGGCACAGCAGAGATGTTTTGGATGGGCAGATAGCTCTATTTAAGGCAGTTATTGTGGAGTTAATGCTTTTTTTTTTTTTTTTTTTTTTNTTCGTCTCATAGCACCACATCTTCTACTCATGGGTTCCAGAACTGCTGCTGTTTATCTGTTGAAAAAAGTCATGGGCTGGGGAGATAGCTGGTTGGTCTAAGTGCCTGCCTGGCAATCTCAAGGACCTGGATTCGATCCTTATATTTCATGCTGGCCGCACATTGTGCAGGCCACGCCACCAGGCATAGTGGTTGTATATTTGCTTTTTATTTTTATTTACCTGGTAGTCTTTCATTAGTTCTTCCATTTTTATTCTTTAGCAAGAATATAATTTATTTTGTGACTCCAGCTAAATTTAGTCAAGTTCACAATCCTCGGTTACATTTCCTGAGCTCATTATGACATCTGGTTTGAAGATATGATCTTATCTAATGAGCCAAGGAATAGTGTATTTCTGGATTGCTCATTTTATTAAAATTATTTTCCACAAGTAAAATAACTCGCTGGTCGAAAGCTCTGTTATTTAAATTGTCTAAGCATGCCATGTAGAGGCATTTTCTCATCTATTTTTACTAGGTCTTGAAGGAATGTAAGATCACATTTAAAATTTATTAGGCTTAGACATCTTTAACTGAAAGGAAAACACCCAGAAGCTGAGACGCACTCTCTGTAACAAAATGAAATAAAGAGATTTGCTTAGACTACTGTGGAGAAATAATTTGTCTTTGCCATGAATGTGGCTAAAATAAATCCTAGTAATAAGGTAATGTACTGATGGTAATAGAGTGCTCTCTGACAAATATGGGTGAAATAAGGCATGCAGAAATAATTTTAAGGCACACAACAGAAACTTTCTACTATCTATTGTATATGAGTGGTGAGACAAATTTAAATTCAAAATGTTAATTTTATAGTATAACCATGTTGTGTATGTATTAAAACTAAATTTCTAATTAAAGCTAATCCTCTTTTGTTTATATATCATGTTGTATTAATTACCTTGGGACCATACTATATGAATAAATTTATTTCTTTTAATCTTTGTCACTTTAATAGCAACCATTGGTAATTGCTCTTTTCTTCTTTTCTGTCTACCTTCAAAATGAGAGTAGTTAACTTTATAGCTTTATTTATAGCCCAGGAAGAAAATATTCACCATTAAGGAGTTCGAGTTACACAATTTGATTGCTTTGCAGATACTGAGTTTGAAATCAGATGAATTAGGTATGCAATATCCTCAAGAAGATAGTGAACATTTTAAAATTACCAAATTTATCCTGTCACTTTTAAGCCAGTTATTCTGGGGCTAGATCTCATTCTCCAATTTTATTTTTGGAATAGTAATTTTTCTTAGAAAAATCTTCACATTTGAAACGTATAGCAAAAGAATGTTTTTCATTGCTATCATGTAACACCTTACTCTATTTTTATATTTTCTAAAATTTTCATTGCTTATAATGGACATCTAGTGCTGTGCCATTTTGCAATCTATTGTTTTGGGGGAAAACACTCAATAATTCTATCCAAGAAACTCTTCTAGGATCTGGAATATGGGGGTGAAAGACCTAAGTGGGAGTACAGCAGAGAATGCTATCTCTCATTCTGAGTGCAGTGGAAAAAACTGGTTTGTGTGTTGTTAGTTCAGCAATGCTGGGCCTCTAATTTCATGCCTTATGCCCACAAACAACTTACTTTGTATTGTTCAAAGTAAATACCCCAGCATCCTTTCAGAGTGTTAATGTCCAACATTCTGCACAATCTCCCACCCCCTTCTCAGTCACAATATTGATACACCTGTGAGTGAATTCTAGGCTTGAAAATTTACACCTTACAAAATTATTTTCTGTAACAATAATTTCCAGCTTCTTAGATAAGATGGTACTTATATTTGTTTTACAGAAAGCTATTTCAGATTGAAATACTACCTTCACAATATGTTATATCAAACAATAATTTTGTTTGTTAGCATGAAAAGGAGAACTCTAGGATATAGAGAAATACTTGGGCAGAATGAAAAACCATGGGTGAAAAATGTTTGTACTCAGAATAATAGTTCTGTGCCTCGTGAACAGTTATGAGTTGCTTTGCCTGACTGGGGAGGCCTTGGAGGTCAATGTCATTATAAAATGTTTTAGAAAATGTAAAACATGAAGGAAGATGAATCTAATTGATAAGCCCTAAAGCTGTCACTGGGTCACAGTAGCCATTAGTAATAATTTCTTAAGTGAAGCTTTGGGTGCTGTCTCTCAGCCACACACTGAAGGGAAAATGAAGAGCAAGTAACTAAGAAAATCAAAAGAAAGACAGATAAAGTAAAACAGAGTTTAAGAAACTGAGTGCGGGTTGAGCAAGAAATAAGTGATATGGTTCGCAGCACAATTTTTGCAGACCTGCAAGGGAAGATAACAACCCAAATAGCACACCTAAAACTTTGATTGATGCACCCCATTTGTGTTTTTGTTTAAATACAACGTTCAAAAATGAGCAGTCGCTCTCGTATGTAACCAGATGCAGTGCTGAACTTTTGTAATCAGCGTTTTTGTCTTCTGTGTTTGAATGCATTATCTTTAATTCTTCTCATCATCTAAGAATGGCTTTGTTATATCAGTTTAGGTTAGGTGGTTAAAAATAGTGCTTCCACAAAACAAGAGGACTGAGAGAAAAAGGAGGAAAAAAGAAGTAAAAAGAAAGTAAAGACACAGAATTAGATGGGACAAAGCAAAACCACCGAAGGGAAACGGTGATGAAGTACTGGAAGTCACCTCACCGAGGCTGTGGAATCACTGTTCCTTAGCAGGTTGAGATCGGGCCAGCCCACTCCTCATCACAGGCTCAGCCTGGACACTGAATGAGGTCCATGCCCAGGTTCCCTCCTGAGCTGTCCCCAGTCATTTCTTGAGTGTCCTTGAGCAAAACGGACTTCAGAATTTTTGATTTTAGAATCTAAATTAACTCCTATTCTGGAGAGCAGAATTATTTGTCTTTTAATTTTTTAAGATTAACATTTTTCAGAAACACATTTTTAAAGCAAATGTAGGTAGTTTTAACATAATATGTGTATCTAAGACCTTCATCTCTTTCAGGTTCGATTTTAAATAGAAGACTACTTGCTTAACATTTCATCAAATGTCTTTGCAGGAAGGACTGCACAAACTCATCCTTTCACTATAGGTCTCTCTTTTGTTCACAGCTTGTTCAAACTAGGCATCAGTTTTGTGCATCTAATAATTAAAAAAACTACTGAGTTGCACAATTCATAACAGCTAAGGTAGGGAAACAACTTGAGTGCCTAGCAATAGATGAAAGGATAAAGAAAATTATATATATTTCTCTATCTATCTATCTATCTATCTATCTATCTATCTATCTATATCAATACTATCCCTGAGACTAGGAAGGGGACAGAGTCCAGAGATGGACAAAAGGATAAATCTCAATTATACATGGAGAACAGTGTTTGTATTTTCAGACCCGTTGCCAGCATGATGAGCATTATTGGTAATAGGGCATTATACATTTCAAATGCTTATGTGTAGAGCTAACTATCTCTAAGCTAATTAGCTTAGAGATAATTTCAAGTGTTTTCAGCTCCAAAATCGTAATTATTTAAGGCACTTTATTTAGATTGACTTAATTATTTCATATGTTTCATAAATCACATCATTGTGCTACTTAGGTACAATTAAAAAAAGAAGTCGTGAGCAATTCTATTGCATGCAGTCATTCCACCTGAAAAATACTTAGTAAAACAAGCTTATTTATGAGGGGAAATCAGTGTATACCTTGGATGATTCCTTCTCTGAGCACAATTAGCATCACGGGGGTAAAACAAATCATTGGTGTGTTTTATATTTCAAAGTCTTAAAGTCTAGTTCATTCTTCAAATGCTGAATGAGGCCTGCTTTGCTTTCCTGAGGCACCCAATTCATCTCAATCGCAAATACCTGGTAAATAGTTTTGTAAGAGGGCACAGGGGATGCTCTAATGATTTTGTTTAGTGCTAGAATTTAAGATGGAGCCAGTAATGACAAACACTGACAGGAACAATGGCTTATACTGGATTCTTAACTAATTACTTTTTCTTTTTTACTTTTTCAGATCTTTTAAAAATATACAATTGTTTTCACATTAAATAGCTGATATGGCAAGTGCTTTATTGGACATATTACTTAACTTTAACATTCCTATAAGGAAGGTTGCTATGTTCATGTTATAGAGGACAATGGTAAGACTTAGGTGGCTTGCCTGAATTCTGGATTACCCTATACATAAATCTATGATCCTAATATTACATCTCTCTCCTCATTGGTCTCCTCAGTATAAAGAAGTCAGTTGTCTGAAGAAGACATTTTTGCTGCTAAAGTGAATTTTTAGAACGGGATAGAATCTTTAGGCAATCCATGACAGTTCCCAGAGGTGGGGAGGGGACGATGCTTCCACGTGGACTTCCAGTGACCCTGTGGGCTTCTGCCTGGAGGCTCAGTGCGGCATGGTCACAGGGGAAGTGAACTGAAAGAAGAGAGATCAGTGGATTGAGCCTTTCCCCAGTCTTGCATGTCTTAATTTAATCCCATCCTTTGCAAGGTTTATTCTTACTTATAAGAAAATCCTTGAAGTTTACTTCAAAGATCATAACCACACATTAATCTGCATTTCAATCTTCAGTGTATTTTGGTTTTATTGAGAAAACAATGAGAATTATACAATATTTTGATGTGTAATCTTTTGAGAAATTTTAATTTGACAATATTTGTCAGAAAGACAGAAATGTGTCCTTTTGGGGAAAAAGAACTCACCAAAGAGTTAGTATACTGAAAGATTGTTGTACAAGTCCCAAAATTGAGTGATTTACCAAGATTTGAGGAGCTAGACTGAGACTTTAGGGAGAGAAAATCAGTAAAGCTAGAGGAGGAGGAGAAGGACAAAGTGGAGAGAAAAATCAGAATATACAGTAGCATCATTTTCATTCTTTTGGTCAACTCATGAAGGCCAGGGAAAAATCTAGAAGCAATAAATGTGTGTGTGTGTGTGTGTGTGGAAACAGCAGAAAGTTTTTCACAAAACTATGCCTGACCTCTCTTCTACTGGTTACCTGTTCTGTCAAAAAAAAAGCCCTATCTCATTTATTGGTGTTTTACTTAACAAAACCATGCTCAAATGGAAGAAAAAGTGGTAGAAGGTAGTTTGTCAGGCATCTCATGAAATCTACACTGGTGGGGTTGAGGTAGATTTGGGCTGTGCTGTGGTTTGTGTCTAGGCATCCCCCCAAAGCCTCAGATAGTCGTGGATCAGGCTTCTAGAGTGTGTGATTAATTCATGATCCAATGCAGGGATTATGGGTGCGAGTGCTACATCCGTCTTGGGGAGGGTAATCTGCATTAAAATATAAGAAGGGGAGAGAGGCTTGATCCCTGCCTCTGCTCCTCACATTTTGCTCTCACTGTTTTTGTTTTCCCCCACTAGGAACCAGTGCCTTCTGCCCTGTGCCTCTCTGCCTTGCAGCCTGCTGAGTATGGACTGAAACCTCCACAAACTGTGAGCTAAATAACCTTCCCTTCCTCAATTTGGGGTGTCAGGTATTTTGTCCCAGAAATGAGAGAAAATAGCATAGAATGTAGAATTTCAGATTTTTGTGTCAGCAAAAGGAGTGATGCTTTGAGATGAGGAATATAAATCAATAGGCACTCAGTCTTGCACTCTGAGCAGTGTGAGACTCATCTAGGTGCCTGCTTCTTGTGACTCTAGTTCAGCTATCGATATTTTTTTAAAAGATGTGTGGAAGATGAGTTACATAACCATAACCCTATTGTGTTGTTGGGTGTTTTGGTCTCTGTCACTGCCTAGAAAGAAGTTTAGAATTCCTGGTACTAGAAAATGCCATTTCTTCTCAGACATGTACAAATGTTGCCATCAATGTATGCAGACTGCTGACCCCTTGCCAGGGAATGTTGGCTTGTTATTTGTAAAATATTTCTTTGGCTCTTCTACTTTTCTGTTGAACATGGTCTACATGAGTCTTTGTTCTGCAATTTACATTATTATAAGATAATATTGGATATTCTTTAAGGGAAATAGAACTATGGGCCCATATGCAACAAAATTAGCAAGTGCATTAAATTCTCATTAAGCAACTTAAATTGTGAATGAGTGCCATCTTCCTTGGGGAACCTGCATGATTTGTCATCACTAATGAGTTTTTATTGACAAGCATGTCCTTCAGGGTTGCTCCTTCCCTGTGTGAGACCGGGGCCACTCTGCAGTTGCTGAGCTGTGATTTGGTATGCTGCCATTTTCCTTACTTTCATGAGCACATCATACTCCAGTTCTCAGAGATTAATTTTCTTCCTGAGAGAGCAGCAGGATATTTGAAAACATGGCTATTTAATGACTAATTGTAATATTTGTTGCTGATTGAAGTAAAAAGCAATCCCTGGAAATATCGCTTAATATTGAAGCTTATTAGTGATTTTGCGTGCTTGACCTCCACTCTCTTAAAAGAACCCATATACTCATCAAAAGCAGAAAAAAAATAAGTGCATCAAATTTGATTTCTTTTATAAGTAATGATGGTTATTGTTGATAGGATGTTGACCTTCTGTTGGTCCTTTAAATGTTCCATAAAATATATGACTCCTTCTACATCTCTGCCTCTACAATCATGTTGTTTCCTTTTCAATCCACCAAATAATTCTTTGGTATATAAGTGCCTTTAAACAAAGTATAAAACTGTTGGGAATGGTATCAGGGAAAAGGATAGGAAGAGAGCATAAGAGAGGGAGGGAGAGACACAGAGGGAATGACTATCTCAGCCACATAAAAAGAAAGGCCTAGCTGAGTAGTAAGCTGAAAAGCAGGTAAATAACTACAGGTGCAACAAGCAAAAGACTACATTTTCTGTTGCATGTACCGTTGTGGTGATTGCTGTAGTCCACAGTAGATGGAAAAGATAAAAGCAAGTGTCTGCCAGAAAGTGTAGGTTCTTTGGATTGAGGATGAAAAACGATCTTTCGGGAGTACATAAAGTTCTTCAAAGGCACTTTGTTCTGAATACCAAACAGGCAACTTGGACATATTCCCTTTAGAAGTGCTGAGCAAAGGTGCTTCAGGCAGCTACCCACAGAACTCTGGGAAGACAGTCCTTGCTGATGAATGATTCATCCCCACTAATGCTGCCCATAATATTCAGCTTCCTTGAGCTGGGGTTGGGGAAGGTGAAGTCAATCAACATTCAAATGTATGCATTTCAGAAATTTAATTTTTGCCTTGCTATTATGAGGGCCTGTGTTTGCAACCAAGGCCTAGTTATTAATCCTTCTTGAGTTGTACTTTGACATTCATATTTTCTGTGTTTTAAAATGCTTCAGCCATGTCACGGAGTTTTCTCCTTCGTGTATATGCATAGAATTCTCTAGGGCACAAAGCACTTCAAATGAAGCTACTTGAGGGTGGGAAATGAGTGATTAGTCATTACAACTCATTTCCTCTGAGTACTTATCTTTATTGGTAAATATGTAGTATGTTTGGCGGAATTGTATAGCATGCTTTCAGCCTGAGAACATACTAACTCACCACTTAAATGTATTTCTAGGCGAACTAGTATTATTTTCAATCCTTGACCCACAAAAATGAGTAGCCCAACTATGTAAGTTGTTTAGTGGACTTATGCAAAATGAGGGCATTCACAGTTTTATTCTTCTCTGTCTCTTTTAATTAATACAGTTAATGCTGTTTTTAAAATACTAAATAGTAGCATTAGCTATCTGCTGAGTAACATAATGAAAATTGGTAACACTTTTTGGTGTTTTAGTTGTTCTTATTGTATAAACAAGAATAAATTTGTTCTGCTAAAAATGTAAAAGTCAAAATAATTAGAAGAGAACACATTGTATTTTATATCTTAGTAAATGGTGAATCATTTAATATATAATTAAATCCTCCAAATAAATAAAGCTTTGTAGATGTGTGCTAGGATTTTTGGTTTGAATGTCTGTCTGTCTGTTTGTCTCTGTCTCTGTCTCTCTCTCTCTGTCTCTCTCATTTCTTTTTTCCTTTCTTGAAACAATCTCTTTCTCTCTCTCTGTCTCTCTCTCTGTCTCTCTCTCTGTCTCTCTCTCTCTTTGTCTCTCTCATTTCTTTGTTTCTTTTCTTGAAACAATGTCTCACATTGTATTTCAGGCTGGGCTTGCATTCAGTATGTAGTCCAGGCTGGGCTTCAACTTCTGCCTCAGCCTCTTGAGTGCTGGTATTACAGGCTTGCGCCACACATCCAGTAGGACTTTTTATTTTTAAAGTCATATATTTTTCAGTTATTGAGGTTTTTCTTTGCATGTAATTATTTGGTATAAATTCTCATATACATAAATCTAAAAATGGATGGAAATTAGTTTATACCATAATAATATTAATTGGTAAAAAAATAAACATGCACACATTAACTTAATCCTGAAGACAACAAACATCTTGTAATGACACTACTGATGTTGAGACATAGCTCTAGCTTTCTTTTTCTATCTACATTAAATTCTATTTAAAAATTATTCTTTGAGCCAGATTGTGAGCCACACAAAAATGAATTGTCTCACATCATACTTCCTGATTTTTACACCAGGTAGTTAATGCTACACTTAGTCTTGAGGGTTATTTCAAAATGTGTTGGTTGTTTTAAAATATTCAATTAACTTTCAGAAAGCTACTGGAAAATTAAAAGTGTAATTTCAAGTATATTTTCATCATGGTTACCTGGTCAGCATACAAAGATACCATTAGGAGGGAGCCAGCAGTGATGAAGTAAACCAGACTTTTTATATCTCATTACATAAGACTCATAATTCAGATTTGTTCTTCTAATACTAAAGAGAAGCTCACTTCCAAGTTTTTCTTTATGACTGTTGAAATATCAAAATAGTGAAAATAGTGCCTATGAATTAAAAGGTCACAAATATCCCATGAAAAACAGAACAAAATGTGTTTTGTGCACTGTTTTATTCCCTCTCTCTGTTTTCTTTGGAAGCTCATGAGAGAATGTCTGGGCAGTACTGATGGTTAGGGATGGTGTGCTCTTGGCTGGAGCTCCTGGTCCCCAAGAAGTCATCAATACAGGATTCTTGTCACTTAGGTGTAGAATATATAAGGAAGGCTGAGTTCTGATTAATTCAGGATAACTATTTTAGTAAAATATATTAGTGTTGAAATTTTTCTCCCTCGTTTGCTTGTATTTTTGATGCTTTTTGTTTCCTGTGTGTATGATCACAAAACTCACCAGGAGCTAATGTGAAATTTGGGGTGTCTGGTTAAAGATCCCTTATTATCTAAGAGCAAAGTAAATGTTTGGGACAAAATTTCTTTTGGAATCAGAAAAAGTTCAAATGTCTTAGTATGCATTTAATTTTGAAATGCTTTGTGACATTTTAAAAAATATTGAATGTTTGGCAACATAGTCAAATTATCATACAACTTATTGTCAATGGCACGTATGTGTTTATTGGTGGCACTATTCCTGGAGGAAAGCGGAGCTGTCACACACATACTGGATTCTGTCTTTGCATTTCACATTTACAATATGAAACACCTATAACTTATTTCAATCACTTGGGTTAAACCTCACTAATAATCACAAAAGAATCAATATGAAGATACCTAAAATTGTTACATTCACTGCAGGATTATTCTCACTGCAGAGAGTTTATTGTATGACCTTTACATA
>NDGN011297190.1:2857-14571 GCA_002564285.1 Tympanoctomys barrerae
ATATATATATATTTCAATTCATAGTTTGTCTGATTCTTTTTTTAAAAAGAATGTTTGAAACTTTGCTAATCAAATGTGATGCTAAATGTAACTTTTGGCAGAGTTGATGCCACCCAAAAGGGGCTTTGGGATCTGAAATAGGGCAAGGAATCCTTCTGAGGTAGATGATGTTCGGTTTAAATCTTAGCTCTGAAAATTACCAGCTGTGCATCTCTAGATAAGTCACTTATCCCACTTGATCCCTAGCTTCTACAAAACAGAGTCAAGAACTACTCCAGGGAGTAACTGTGCCCATGTAACGTAAAGTTGATCATGTAAAGATCATGTGATGCTTACAGAATACAATGTCTGACTGACAGCAAGCAGTGCATAAATGACCTCTACATGACAGTCACTGCTTTTGCTGTAGCCACAGGTTTAAATTCTTGCCTCACCCTTCCCTAATATCACATGGCAACAACTAAAATGGGAGTCATAAAGTGGGGACTGGCCATCGATTTGTCGGCATGCTCTCTTGACCCTCCCAAGGATCTTGTCCTGGGACGTTTACCTCCAGCCTCTTCACAAAGCTCAGTGAATGAGATAATTAACAGTGAATGCTCCGACCCATTCATGGGTCATGGTCAACACCACCCACGGTGGCTAACAATCATGGAGCTCTTCAAGTATCAATTGGACAGAGGTAAACCATTCTTGGAGGAACCCGAGGTTGTAGTTTTAAATACCTTTCCATATTGTTTAATAAACAAGATTCCTGGAAACAAATGTGACAGTAAATGAGTCTTTCAAAATTATTTCAATTATGTAGAGCAGAGAACAAGCTGAAGTTTAAGTCAGGAGTGCTAAAGGAAAAGTTTGCAGTTGTGCACAGGAGGGGCTCTCTCTTGGCAAAGTGCTGATTCAGAAAAATGTGAACTGCTGTAGCAAAGCTACTAGACACAGTATGTTATGCTACCCAAGCCTGTAAAAGGGCAGGAGAGGGAAGGGTGCTTAGGCACTTTTCTCTCACTTCTGAGACAAAATATCTGACAACCAAAATTAAAGGAGGAGGAAAGTTTTATTTAGTTCACAGCTATGGGGGTTTCCGTCCACAGTCGTGGTTCCAAGACAGAAGGGCAACAGTTCATAGTGGCAGAAGACAGAAAAAACAACAAGAGCAAAGAAGGGAGAAATCAAACTTCTTTCTTCCCCTACATTGTAAGCAGGCTACCTGCCCTAGGACAGGCGTTGCACTCACACCATCTCAGAGCCCTCTTTTTCTACAGGATGAGGATGTTTACAAAGCTAGGACTCTAGCTCCCTGCAGAGTAGCTTAGTTAAGCTTATAAGCTTCCCAAATTGATGCAATTATCAACCATTACAAAGGGAGTAGACAGTTCCTGGAATAAAGAGACACAAAAAACCTAAAACAAAACAAAACAAAAAACCCTATAGCTTTTGGTAGAGACAGAGCCAGGAAGTGCGGGGAGATGGGTTTAGCGAGAGGTGTTTGGGTCATTGAGTAGAAGCCACCTGATCTACATTGTCTGGCAAAAATGGGTAGGTTCTCACTCTTGTGAAACTGGACCAGCTACTGCAGGAGCAGGGTGTTAGAAAGCAAGGTTACATAGGATGTTTTGCCTATCCTATAAATTTCCTTGTTTCCTTAAACTTGTTGCCCTGAATTAAAGCCACATGAGACCATCATCAGAAGCTCAGTGGAGGCTGGTACCCTACTTTGGACTTCTGGAACTATGTGCCACTTAACCTCTTCTTGTAATAAATTACCTTAACCCACGTATTCTATTATAGCAATGTGATCCCACTGGCTAACCTAACCTGGGATTAAGTAGGAGCTGGCAGAAAGAGCCCCTGGCACCCATCCATGAGGATCAGCCGCTCTGGGCAGATGGCTAGGAGGGGAGGCCCAGAGTCGGCCTGGAGGAAAGTGGGCAATCCAAGTGCTACGGCAGGAAGTTGAAGGCTGAGTATCTGTTGGAGCACAGAATAGACCTTGTTCCTTTGTATAAGTCCAGTGTCCAGTAATTGCCTAGTTCAGAGAAAGCGCTCAATAAAAACCTGGTTTGGGAAAGGCAATGTTGTTTGGTATTCACTTCAGCATTAGATTTTTCAAGAAGAGCATTTTCAATTTGCTGCTCAACCGATCAAAAGCTTGTCTCTGCAGAGTCATAGAGAAATATGAAAATAGGCAAAGTGACAAAAGTTTGGCATGTGGAGTCAAAACTGTCTTATCTCCAATGAGCTGTGCAAGCCGGCTCCGCACATGAGTGCGTTTCCCAGCAAAGTTGGCTCCTTTGCAGCGAGTTAAAGTTTAAATCCTCTATTAATGCCATTGGCTGATATAAATGGAGCCCCCACAATTTACCTAAAGCTGTGAGGCTTTTAGGTTAACATTTGGAGGAGTAAATTTAAAGAAGAATATGAAATGAAATAATTCCTTGAATTTCAGTGTTATACTCCCACCATTAAAGTCTTTAGAATTTTCTGTTTCCTCCCTATTAACTTCTCTGCAGTATTTATGTTTCAACACCTTTAAAGTAATTGGATGGAGACTAAGCTATTTCAACTACATTTGCAGCCCCTCCATGCAAAATTAGTGTGCATGTCATTAGTGTGCACAGTTTCCTCACATCTTCAAATACATTACTCTAGATGAGCACACCAATGTGACATTTGCCCTGCCTAAAATATTTCATCATGGATGATATTAAATCAGCACCATTGATACATTGACATCCTTTATTTATTCATCCACCTGAAACAAAGGTTATGTCCATCTAAGTGCCATACATGTTGGTATTGAGTGCTATCTGCTAAATTAATTTTAAGTCTGATGAATGGATGGGGTTCTGCAGCTTCAGAAGGCTTGCTTTGGCTTGGCTTGTAGGTAAGTGCCTGCAACAAGAACACCCTGGGTAGTAGAAGAAGAAACAGGGGCTTGAATGAACGAATGGTAAAATCAATGTAGTCATTTATCCAAGGACCTTTGGAAATGGCAGACCCTATTTGGTATTAAGAGTTGGGAGAGAGGTTAGGACAAAACCCCTTCATTACCTGTGTACACATTTATATATTTGCTCTTCATTTTACCCAAACTATGGGCACCTCCCCAGTGTTTCACTTGAGCGTAACAGAGATAAAAGACCTACCAACTTCCTGAGTCAAGAAAGATGGGGGCTCATAGGAAAGTGGCTACCGGAGTATACCCGTTATACGGCTGCCACAGCAACAGAGGAACGGGCTGGGGAAATGCCAGGGCGTGCGGCCAGTCAGTCTAGGAAAGTCAGGTTCACAGTAAAGATATAGTGGGGTCCTACGAAAGCCTGTCCATGGCCAGATAGCTCAGCGGACCAAAGCACCTGGTTAGACAGGCACAGGGGTCAGGGTTTGATTCCTGGCTTGCGGTGCTGACCCCACCCCAAGAACCCCTATAATCCTAGCGCTTGGGAGGCTGAAAACAGGAAATCACTACGAGTCCAATCAATGTAGTGAGACCCTGTACTACACATACACACACACACACACACACAGCCTGCCCAGCAGGCTTTTTCAAATTTATTTATTTATTTTTCTAGCTGGCTTTTCCAGAGCTATAGTTACATATCCTAGGTATGAACCCTGCTCCACCTTTTGCTATCTGAATTACCTTGGAGATGTTCCTGAGCCCTAGTCTTTCCATCTGTAAAATGGAAGGGTGGTGACACCTCGCCCTGGGGGTTCAGAAATCGTGAAGCAGGATGATGGCAGGGACCCCGGGACGAGGAAGGTGCTTGCACAAAGGACAAGGCCCACCACACATGGTTACTTCTAGAGCTATGAGTGCTGCTGAGAGCGACCTCGCCATCCTGCTTCCTCTTAAGGCTCCCTTGCAAAGTACTTTCCCACATTACTAGGCTTTGCAAAGCCGGGACAACCTGAGCTTGTAACAAATCCAGCAGACACCACGCTGAGATGAAACCTCAGCTTGAAATCTTTAGCAAAGAAAGAGACGGCAAAAGTCTCCAGCAGGAAGCACCACTGTTCTGAAGTGAGTATTTTTTCCCGAAGCCTTAACACTGTCATCTGAAGGATTTAATTGTATCTTTTCAAATATTTTCATGCTTTTGAGGCTTAAGGCCACCAAGAAAAATTACTTAGAGATGAAATATAAAACAAGAAATAAAGAGTCATCAAATTCCAAAGTCTGCCATGGGCAATGACTAGGGGAGAAACTACTCAAACATAAAACACAGCTTATTAAGGTTGTACTAAGATTCAAATAATAACTGATTGCTGATCACTGTGTGTTCTGAATAGTTACAGGATTCAGCGGAGGATTTCAGCTGCCAAATCCTGATACAACACACCATACATACAATTTTATTCTGAGAAGAATAAAGCAGAGTCAGATTAAACAAGACAATGACCAATCTTGACTCCCAGGATGCAATTTCTGCCTTTAGCTTTCCTAAGTTGGATTTTTTCTGTATGTGCTATGAACTTACTTTATTGAGGAAAAAACAATCAAATAAAATGATCATAGATCTTTCCCCTGCTCAATCCCCCTAAATCTATGTAACCCAACCATCATAAACTGGTTACTCTTTCCCATTTGCTCATTTATTAAAAAACACTTCAAGAAAATCTGAAATTCTGCATCCTCCTCACAGTCATTGACATGAAAAAGAATTTGTTCCCATTATCAAGCTAACTGTTTCCATTGAGGATGATTTTGGAAGAAAATATGAACAAAAGTAAAAGCTCTTTAAAAGACACCCACTTCTGTGTGCTAAATCAAAGAGGCCCTGGATAACATACTGCTGGTTGGGGTTACTGTCTTGTTACGGCTCAGAGCAAGTGCTAATGCGGATGAGGAATAATGAAGTCAGGTCACTTAGCACTGTTTTTGATGGCAACACTGAGTCCTGGAAACCCATAGTGAAGAGACGTATCAGATGCAATAATGTGAGTCAGCTCTGCAGCTTCTCATTTATTTGCTGTCATCAAAGGTTGCCTTGTTTTTTGACAGGAGAAGCCAGGAGACCAAAGATCAAAGGGAAAGAAATGGGAACAGGACCTCTTAGTGAACGATGCACCAAAAATTTAGCAAAATTTATTTTGGACAGTTTTCTAACTTGTATGATTCCTTCTAGAATAGCCAACCAATAGCTCCTATGTTGTTTAAATTTTATGTTTAAAACCTAGTGGCACAAAGCTGAACAATCCAATTTAAAAATGGAGAAAACATCTGACATATCCCAAAAAAGATATTTTAATGATAAATAAGAACATGAACCAACGTTCAATGTCATGAAAAATTAGGGAAATGAAAAATAAAACCATGCTGAGATGGCTATTAAAAGTAAACAAGAATGAGAAATAAAAACTGTTGAGAAGAACATGAAAAAATTGGAGCCCCTATACACTGCTGGTAGGACTAAAACAGTGTAATCATTGAAGAAAATAATCTGGCACTGTCTCAAAAAGTTAAACATGAATTATCCTATGACCCAGCCATTCTACTCTACTTCTAGGTACATACCCAACACAAGGGAATTGAACACAGTTGTTGAAACAAAACTTGTTCAAGAATGTTCACAATAGTGCTATTCACAGAAGCCAAAAAGAAGGGAATATTCTAGTAGCTATCTGACTGGTGCAAGAAAAGGCGAAATATGACATAAATCCATATTAAATAATACCATTTGGTCATCAAAAGAAATGAAGTGCTCATATGTGCTAAACCACAAAAGAGCCTTGAAAGAAACACGGTCATAAAGAACCCAGACACAAAAGCCGTGTCTTGCATGATTTAATTTATACGAGATACCCAGAATAGACAAAAATTCATAGAAACATGAAGCAGATTAATAAGCAGTTGCTGGAGGAGAGAAAGGAAAAGGGGGAATGGTCATTCGGGAAGCCTGGTGTTTCCTTTTGGTGAGAAAAATGTCCTGAAATCACATAATGACGATGATTACACAATGTTGTAAATGTATTAAATGTCACTGAATAGTATACTTCACAGTGGTGAGTTCTATGTTAAAAGTATTTAATGAACATGCACATGCACTTGTGCACACAGGTGCACACCACCACGGCAGCTCTAGAAATTGTAAATAGACGGAGAAAAGCACTTAAAGGTGGCCTCATGTTTGGAAGAGGGCTGGTGGCTTCCTTCAAGTCTGCTTGCTACATATGAGCATGGTGCTCATTTAGACCAGGTGTTTTGGGGGACTGGCTAGAAGTGACTGAAGGAGATTAAGAAAAGGGGAAAACAAGACAGCCTCCCCACCCCATATTGCCACCCATCAGAAGTGGCCAGATTTCCAATGTAAAATAATCATTAGGGAATGCTTTCCTTCGATGTAGCACAGAGGATGAAACAAACCTTCTGTAGCCAAAAGTTTGTGCTCTTCACTTCAGCTTCTTTGAAGGAGCATAGCCTACACCTTCTGCTCCTGCTTCCCCACCTTCTCTTCTGCAGTATGCAGACTGCTCACTGGGTTCTCCATGCCGCTGGTGATCTTTATTGTCCTGTACTCCAACAGGGGAACCAACTACTCCCTGCAATGCGTAGCTCCTCTCCATACCCCACAGCCCACTCCATTTCTATTTCTCTGTGTACTCAGTAGTGGGATCCCATTGTCTGAGGGCAATATTTAAATTTTCCAGCTTATTCCAGATCTAAGTTTAAAAACATGGTAATGGAAGGAACCAAATTTCTCAGAACAGAGGTCTTAGAATTTTGTACAGCTTAGGAATTATGAACTCATAGAGATATTTGCAAAAAATGCTTGGAGATATATAAATTTTAAGAAACACATAGGACATTTTCCTGAACTTTCAGCTTCACTCCATGATAAGGAAAATAAAAACATTAATTGCATCAAAACAGGTATGCAATAGAGGAAAATATAAAAACCATGTGGATTTTTAGAATTATACCAGGCTTAAAAGACATTTCCCATTAGCTTCCAGACTCTGAAGGGACTGCTTCGTTCTTCTCAGCCCTAAGGACATATGAGAAACCTTCAGCAGACCTCACACAGCTGCAGTATGATGAGACGGGGATTGATGGTGGAAAAGCATGAGTGCCCCATCAGTGTCATGGCGGGGTTGTGATCTCAGGGCAGAAGTGCAGTGTGCTGTGGAAGTAGTACTGAAATATTTTTACATGTATAATTCATCCCATACCTGTGACAGTGTCCCTGTGATACTAACATTTTATATATAAATGTGTGGAGGACCAGCAAATGTAAGCAATTTTCATGTGTAGGAATAGTACCAGTCAGCTAAGAGTACAAGTTAGCCTGAAAAGCAAAGCAAAATGCTGGGCTAAAAGGGAGTTGGGTATTTGATGGAGGCTTATACTTAGATAACAGTCGTGCAGCTGTAAGCTACCCTGGGGAAGGAAGTACAGGGTTCCCCTCCAGAGTCGCTGAAATAAAGAGGGCGGTGTGGTCAGCAGAGAACAGTGGGGAAACCTTGAAGCAGAAAGTTCCAAATCTGCATGCTAAATGCAAAGACACTTGGCACCCTAGCTGGCAGGCTCTGCCTGCAAGCAGAGGACTAGGGTGCTTCCTGAAGCAAGTCATCTTTTTAGAATATCATTTACATATGCTACTAAATTGGAAATCCTCCCCAGACATGACGCAGCAAGACTAAGCAACTGTGAAGTCAAAAATATTCACTCATCATACAGCTTTTATTCAACTTTTATTCTTTGTTTTGTTTGTAAATATAAGTCAGCAGCAGCAGAAAACCAAAAGCTGAAGAAAGTAGTCAAGATGAAAGCCAGAAAGCAAAATTTATAGTGAACGAGAAAATGACATAAATACACACACAGAACCTGTGTAGGAAACAAAAGTAATGGTGCAGGGGAGACAAGATATGCAGGCAAGGTGGTGTTGGCTTGTAACCCAGCTCCTCACCGCGCAGAAGCAGGAAAATCACAAAGTTACAGTCAGCCTGGGCAACTGATTATCGAAACTCTATCTCAAAATAAAGAGGGCTGACCCATAGCTCAGTTGTCTGGCCTCAGCGAGGCCCCAGGGTCAGTGCCCACTACGGCAAAGAAGACAGGAAGGAGAAGGACAAAGGGGCAGAGAAATGGGAGAGGAGAGGGCAGGACAGAGAGGAGTTGGGCAAAGAGGACAGGCAGAGTACAGGGAGGGGGAGGACGCAAGAAGAGGAAGGACAGAGGAAAGAAGGGAACATGGGAGGGAGAAAAGACACAGCACAGCACCCCCAAGATAAGAATAAGTTATTAGGAAGGAGACCCTGAGTGTTCAAAAATACTCTTTAGAAAAATAAAACAACAACAACAAAACGAATAAAAAACACAAACTTATCTTGCCTTATGGGGCTGGGGAGATGGCTCAGTAGAATAAGCACTTGCCTGGCATGCACAAGGGCCTAAGTTCAATTCCTGGTTCTGCCAAAATAATAATAATAATAATAATAATAATAATAATAATAATCCCACAAGTAATTGAATATGAAAAAATCTAATAATCAGAGGTTATATTTAAGTAAATCTCCCGAAAAAGTACGATAAAAGGACAAAGATTTGAAAGTGACACAAGCAGAAGCCTATAGGACAAATTTGTCTGATATAAGACTAAAAGATGTTTCAGAGGGAGAAAACATGAAAAAATGAACAAAGGGAGAAATGCTCAAGCAAATACTACAAGAAATTTCTCAATATGTAAGAATAAATTGATGCCTCTATATTCAAACAGCTCACTAAAGCAAACAAAATTCATCTAAAAACCTCATTTTTAAATACATCACATTTATATATAATATCTCTAAGGGAAATTTTTTAACTTTCCAAAGAGAAAAATGAAGTCAGGCACAAAGGAGCAAAAATTAAAATAGTGCCAAATCTTACCACTGGAAATAAAAATAAAAATCTTCCAATTTGGAGGGAACTTATTTTTTGCTTAAAGTCTATCCTCAACCAATCTATCCTAAATGTAGATAATAACGACATTTTTAAAAACTCTCAAAGAGCCTGTGTTCCTTACTTATCTTTTTTCAGAACACCTCTGTGAGATGTGGTCTACTAAAATGAGTGTGTAAACTAAGAAACTAAAGATCAAGGAATCCAGTCTCCAGCATAAATATGAGCAGGGGAAATCTCATAAAGACAGTTACACAGAGGTCGATCCAGGAAGCCCCAGTCCAGATAGAGCTGATATACTTGACTAGAGAAAGCTGATTACAAACATGGCACCATGGCTGGAAAACTATACAAGTAAAAAGCATTTCTGTCAAACTAGAAAGAGAGAAGCTTCTCAATTTGATAAAGAACTTCTACAAAAATCCAAAGCTAACACTGTACTTCATGGTGAGGAACTAGATTTCCTAATGAGATAAGGATTGAGGCAAGGACCTCTCTCTCTCTCTCTCTCTCTCTCTCTCTCTCTGTACTTGATACAGGGTCTTGCTACACAGCTCAGACTTACAGTGATTCTCCTGATTTCAGCCTCCCCACACTGGCATTACAGGAGTGCACCACCATGCCTGAACTCTGGCCGGCTCCGTGTGCTCAGGGGCAGGGCTGGTGCTGCATCTGGTGCTGGGGATTTAAAGCAGTCCCTGAGCTTTCTTAAGAAGGAACTTAGTCTCCTGAGCTATCTTGCTGGCTCTATTTTCCCAGTTCTTTTTGACATTGTGCTGTAGTTGCTAGCTGGTGAAATAAGACAAGAAAAAGAAATAAATGGGTACAGATTGAGATGAATAAAGTAAAATCATATTTGTTCACAGATAACATGATTGTCTATGTAAATTATCTAAAGAATTAAACAAAAAGTCCTGAAACTAATAAGGGATCAGGGCAAGGTTTCAGAATACATCGATAACATATAAAAACAACCCTCAGTTTTCTATGTAGCAAATATGAACAAGTGGAACTTGAATGCAAAGCAACAACTAAAAGGATGGAGAGACACTTCATGATAATGGAAAGACTGAGTATGATCAAGATGTTAATTCTTCCAAATTAATTTATGGATTCATTGTAATCCCAACCAAAATTCCTGGAGGCTAGTTTTCAGATTGATGAACTGATCTGAAGTTTGTTAGGAAGAGGAAAGGACCCAGAAGAGATAACTCAATTCCTAAAAAGTCAAAAGGCTACAATAAACTGACTTCCAGACCAACAAAGTACTGCAATAGCTGAGACAGTGTAGTGTTGATGAATAAATAGACAATTTCCTCAGTGGAAAAGAATAGAGAACCAAGAAACAAACCCCCAAATTCATAATCAACTGATCTTGGACAAAGAAACAAAAGCAATACAATGGAACAAGGATAGTCTTTTGCACAAAGATCACTGGAAAAATTACACACTACAGTTAACAAAATAAACTGACGCACTTTACACCTTTCACAAAAATTATCCCAAAATGGGCTGCATATCTAAATTTAAAAAGAAAAGCATGGTACTCTACATAGAACGCCCTCTAGATAACTTGAGCATCATGGTGCTCTTAATGCAATGCTATAGATAGTCTTAAGAGTAAGAACTAATAAGCTGGATATCATTATAATTAACAACTTTTGCTTTATAATAGACAGTACTAAGAAAACGAGAAGGATGAGGCACAAACTGGGGGAAAATATTTTAAAAGACACTTTTGTATCTATCATGATACTTTACTAGGGCTGTTTTTCTAAATAAGAAATTTGATAAAGGACTATTTTCCAAAATACACAGAGAACTTCTAAAAGTCAACAGTAAGGAAGTAAATCAAATAAAAATGGGCAAAGCCCTGAACCCCTAGGAAGCTGCACAGATGACAAAGAAGTGTGTGAAATCATGTTCGAAACCACAGCACCAGAGAACTATAAACTAACACAGCGGAATCACACTGCCACTCTCTCAGAAGGCCCCAAACCTAGAACCCTGAGAACACCAGTGTGGGTGAGAGTGCACACTAAGAGGAACTTAGTTATTGGACAATGACTCAGTCAACGCAAAGTTGTACAGACTCTTTAAGAAGACAACTTGGCATTGCTTATAAAATTAAACACACTTGAGCAACCACACTCTTTGGCATTTTTCTACACAAAATCTGCACTCAGATACTTATAGCAGCTTCATTCAAAACTGGAAAAACATGGAAGCAACCAAAATGCCCTTCCATAGGCGAATGGATAAATGAAATGTGGCATATCATGCAGACAATAAGACATTAGTCAGTGCTGGAAAGAAAATGAGCTACTCAGTGAAAGTAGCCAGTTAAAGGCCTCACACTCTAGAAGCTGGACTAATTGTATGACATTCTGTAAAAGGCAAAGATTCAGATAGTGGAAAGATTTGTGGTTACCATGAGGTAGTGGAGAAGGAGGGAGGGATGAATAGGAGGACACTCAGGAGGTTTTGGATGCTGGAGCTGTTCTGCATGATATTCTGGATACTAGAACTACTTGGCAGGATACTATGACCTACTCTGCATAACATGGACTCCTGTCAATGCAAGCATGACTAAACTCACACAGTGCACACCAAGAGGAATGCTAATGCAAATTAAGTTCTTTGTGTGTTAAGGACAATGGTGTGTTAGGTTCATGATGTGGAACAAATGTGGTGTGGCAGCGAAGATGACAAAGTGGGAGCTGTGTGTGCACAGGCAGGGGAGTCTATGACATGGATAGCTTTGTCTCCTCAGTCTTTCTTTCTTTCTTTCTTTCTTTCTTTCTTTCTTTCTTTCTTTCTTTCTTTC
>NDGN011297226.1:0-13280 GCA_002564285.1 Tympanoctomys barrerae
CTGGGTGGGTCTTGCCTCTAGCCTCTTTGCAGGGAGTTCTGCTGAAGGGTTCCATGCTGAGCCGACGCTCCAAGTCTATTCAGGAACCCACTGGGTTCTGGGTCATCTCACTCCCTTGCCGGGCCTGCGCTTTGGGTCTGTTCAGGGTCCCATGGCCCAGGTCATCTCACTCACTTGCCGGACCTGTGCTCTGGGTCTGTTCAGGAACCTGCAGCCCTGGGTCCTCTCACTCACTCACCAGGCCTGTGCTCTGGGTCTTAAAATAAAATTTTCTGTAAAAAATATGGTTTGAAAAAAACTCCAGTTGATTATCTTGTCCTGCAAAGGAAATACTTCAGAATGCCATCAGCACACAAAGAGGGGTGACTGCTCCACCTCTCTCCTCGTTACGCATCTTATGCTTGATTACTCTTACTTTGATTTCTAACATTATTATATTTTTATAGTTTTTCCACTGAAACTCATTGTTCTTCCAAACAGGGATTCTTGAGTAAAAATATGCAGAGTAAATTTAATGTCCATTTCCTTGTTTGTAGTTTACTTGTGGCTTCTTTATTTATGTTGTTGGACACAAATTCAGGGTTTTGGCCATGGTGGGAAGACCTTGGCCACTTGGCTACACCCCTACCCAAGTGTTCAATCCATGTTTTCCATATAATTATTCTTCTATCTGTATTTTAAGAGAGTTTTCGATTTTCTTTCATCTTTTGGGAGTTTACTGACATGTCCTCCTATTCTATCACAATGATATTTATATTCTACTTTTAAAGAACACACATATATTCTACCTAAGTATATCGACAGATACTTATTTAAGTGCTTGTATGCATTTTTAAACATAAATGTGCACACTTTGTATTTTAAAAGGTTCTTGGATTTTGTGAATGCTGACACCTAGTTATCCTTTCTCAGGAGTGTGTGATAAGACCATAGTCTTCTTTTTTCTTAAAGTGATTCATGGCCATGTAATACACAGTGGCTCCGAGATCCAGGTTTTCTGAGGGAGGTGGACCTCACTGTGCTCCTCTCTTTCCTGTGCATGCAATCCCGGAAGTTGCCCCACACTTACAGCGCCAACCCACATGAATACTGACTGCCAGGGGAGCTCCCCAGTGGGAATCGTTGAGCAAGAAGCCAGGCTGAGCAGTTTGAAGTCGCTTGAGTTTTGGGGAAAACTTGCATGCACTCAAGCGTGCCCCACTATGTCAACCACAGTGCCAGTTTCCTTTTCTATTTCCACTCAGTGCCTAGTTTTTCATGTAAATTTACCCCCCTGTGGTTAAAGCCTGATTTTGTCTTACAAAACCATCAGTGTTATGAGATGAAGCTCAAGTACATATTTTCAAGGAAGAAAAAATGAAGTCTGGTCTGTAAAGTCACTATTTGCTACCAGTTTTAGATGACAAAACTTCAAAATCTCCATCCAAAAAGTGTCATATAATAACTTCAGTAGTTTATGCAGAGTTCAGTATCATTAGTGTCATTATTGAACTTTTGCTGGAGAATAATTATACTGACATAAATTATTTTTTATTTCAATTTCTATTGCTGTCTTTAAAATTTTTCATGCTGATTATATCTTTTTTTATGTAGTTAGTATAGAGTTTACAGGGTCTCACTGCACAGATCAGACTTGTAGTGATCCTCCTGTTTTCAGCCTCCCAGGCATACACCACTATGCCCAGTCTCAATCGCTGTCAGCATGCCCCAGGGTCAGGGCCAGCATGGCATGCTGGGAGAGCGAATCCCTGACCCCTGTGTCTGCCTAAGCAGGCACTTTAATCCATTGAGCTAACTGGCCAGCCCACATGTTGATTAAATCTTATGTCATGGTATCTCTTGGCTTCTCTCTAAGTGGGTATAAACTTACAACTTGTGCTTCTAGCCATGATATTATATTGCTATTCTCCCTTTTGTGTGTGCTATGAGTTTTGTCCTGATGTTGGGTATCTCTGCCCTATTCCCACATGAAAGAGTTTTCACTAGAGTTTGAGGCATTGTTAAACTGTGCTGTGAATAACAATATAAAAGATTGGCGGTTGTGAGAGCCACCAAAACTGGGAGTGGTGGGCCATGCCTGTAATCCCAGCTCTGGAGAAGCTGAGACAGAAAGACCAACATGAGTCTGAGCTGTGTAGTGAGGCCCTGTAATAAATAAATAAATACGTAAATAAATAAATAAAAGAGAAAAAAGGAATATGAAAATTGTACATGTTTATGAAGTGAGATGTGATTATTTTGACACAATAAAAGTTTTGGTTAAAAAAATGATTGGTGGTTGTAACTTGAATACTATTATCTAAAATAATGTTCATTTTTTAGGATTACTGTTATTCTGAATAGTGTCTTAGTGAGAATAGTGACAGTCTAAAAGATTAAATTACTCATTGAGTCTATTTTAAAACTACACAAAGCATTTTTATATTAATCGGAAATTTGGTATTTTACAAAAGTACAGTATTTTATTCTAAAGAAGAACTTTCTTTAGGAAATGTAAAATCATATTTCTTGCAGTTTTTAGGATCATATGTAGAAAGTCTGTAATAACCAAGTGACATTATCATAAATCTATCTTGACTTTTCTGCTATGAAATACATAGAAAGCCTTTAATGTGCTTTTCTGCCACATCGTACTGAGTTACTGTCACTAGCCTACACTAAAGGAAATTCACTTCTTCAAAACATGAGAGATCTAGAATTCCACTTTGCATTTTCCTTTGTGGAATTGATATACTCACTCAAATGCATAAAGTATTTTTGCAGATGCCTGCACAGCCTGAGAATCCTGAGAAGCCACGAGCTTCTCAATATGAAAAGATCAGACTGTGTCTTAGACACTTGGTGCCTGAGCCAAAATTATACACACAAGAGAATCCCTGGAGACCTAGCAGTATCAAGAGCCAGTCAGGCTACAGATCTTACAGAGCTTATGGGAAAGGACTGAGTGAAGGCAATGCAAATATGACCTGGAGGTTCCAGGAAGGTCAGAAATCTCCTGGAGCTAAGACAAGGACTTTGCTGAGTTCGCTGTATTTACTAGATTCCAAACACAATTGGGGGCAGGGCATGAAGGAAAACAAAGAGAAAAGCCGAGGTGAAGGTGGGAAGCTAAACAGGACACCGAGAAGTTAGAACAAAGACTTTTCCAGCAGTAAACTTTGCCAATTAAGAGAATCACCTTCTCTGGATGGATGACAGTTGTTGCCCTAGAATTGGAATCAGAACTGTATGTCCGTGGCTGCTCAGCTGTGGTGTTATATTGTCTCTAGAGCACTGTGGTCATCAGCTTAACCTTCACTCATTGGGGTCTCCAACACAGCAGTTCAGGAATTTCTCATGCACTGGAGTCCTTCCAGCTTTCTCCAGGACTCTGGCTTTAGAAAGAATAAGGTTGATTTTTCAAGGTGACCATCACTGCAGTGACCTTGCTGCAGGATCCAGAGCTGTCAGGGGTGAGTTCCATTCTCAGCAGTCATTAGAGCTACCGTAGTTGAGTGTCAGTAAGTCTTTCAACCAAACATGTAACATCTTTTTTTACTTGTTTTTCAGGGTGGTGACAAATGACTGAGAGATTAAAATTTGGTTAGTTTTGAATTCAATTTTTTGCCTTTTCCAACAATCTGTTCCTACTGTCTGGTGGAGCATCATCAGGTGACTATTGTTGCAGTGTCATATCTATTTGATGAGATAGAAAATTCTTAGATCTTCACAGCAATCAATGTCTTCCATTAAGTTACAAAATAGTAAGCTATTTTGTATTGATCGATATTTGACAGTATTGATATTACTGTCAAAATATCAGCTCCCATGAGCCAGCATGGAGCACACACTTGTAGGCCTGGCTACTTGGAAAGCTGAGACAGGATTGTTTGAGATTAGGGGTTTGAGACCAGCCTGAGTAACATAGTGAGACCTCATTTACAAAGTAATAACAAAAAAAGATGCATTATCAGCTGTCATATCTGGTGTGGACTTAATATTTGTGTTTCCAGAATTTGTGGGTTGAAGCCCTAATCCCCAAAGGGATTATACTTAGGTAAGTCCTGTGAGGGAGTGATATGGAATAAATGAATTCACAGTTTTGAGGTCTTAGTCCAAGGGGCCTAATAAGCAAAAAAAGACATTAGAGCTCTTTGCCACCCTGTGAGGACAGAGCCCGCATGTCACCATCTATGCAGGAATCCAGTGTGCTGCACCTTGGCATTGCTCGTCCAAGTCCAGGGCTCTGAGAAGTGGGCTTTTTGTGCTTAAGATGCCAAGCCAGTGACTTTTGTTACAGCACCCTGAGCTGAAAAATATGAAAACAATTACCCACAACGTCAGACATCTAAGCAGTAACCAGAGCTATGGCACTGTCTCAGATCTTGGGTGTGTGCTGGGATGCAGCAGAAAAAAGAAAATGAAATACTAAATGTCCTACATATGTAGGAATAACAGGTAAAAAAGAGCAAAATGGCAAGCTCTGAAGTTCCCAATATAAATACTCTGACATAAAAGATAATATAAATTGATGAGGAAGAGGATGTTTATGGACTTACTTAACTGGGGTCTTTTCTCTGTATGCACTAGTTTTCAACCCCTTCCTCTGAAAATAGTGACCACAAAGATACTGAAGGAAGGAGAGAGACATAAATGCACTCAGTGATCAATCAGAAAACCAGTGTCTGAAACACAGGAAGCATGGGTGGGCAGGCACAGTGATCAGGGAGGGGTGAGCTGAGACAGGCAGGTCTTCATCAATTGGCTCCTGCTACCTCTGAGATTATGACATGCATTAGAAATGTGGAAAGCATTGCAAGTGAAGGAGGTGTGTGATGCATAGGTCTGTCTGGTGTGTGCCAAATATTACCTTATGTAGTGACTGAATTGTAAAGGACAAATTGGAAACCAGGAACTGAGATGGGAGGCTTTGAGTTAATGCAGGTAAGAGATGATTAGTGTTGGAACGGGGAGCCCTTTGGTGTCAAAGTTGAAATGTGTTTTGGGGTTAGAACAAACATAACATAGTGGTGATTTTTGTGTGACTGCCTCAGAAAGAGGAGAAAAATATGTGTTAGAATTGACTCTGGGTTTCTGGGTCTATGGTGGATGCATTTATTCACAAGGGAGAGATCTGGGAAGCAAGCCACCATTGTTTAGGTCCTGGTGTTAAATGTTTGCTTCAATTTAAAGAGGAGCTGTCAGTGAGGAAACAGGGAAATCCAAGAACGGCAAAGGGAAAATGTACCTCACTATCTTATCTACAGCCCCTGGTGAAGTCAGCTAAGGAGAGAACATAGTAGAAAATCAGCAGAAAAAAATCTAGGCCATTGAACTGGAAAGAAGAAGCTAACATTAAGTATCATGAATTGTGGGAAACCCGCCATTATAAATCCAGGAATATAAGGAAAAGCATTTGGCTTTCAAGAGAGTTCAAAATTTTAAGATAGAATCTTAAATACTTATGTGGTGTCTTATGCAGACTTCTTAGGTTACTGTGATTATAATACCCAACTTGTTCTCCTTGGAGAGTGTAACCCATGACTAATGGCTTCTTTGAAGTTTCTGTAAAATATCAACTGTTCCAGGACTTCTTATTTTTCTTTTTAACATAGGAGAAAATTTAAGGAGGGTATGAAGATATTGCTGACTTCCCTTGAATGCCGTTTTTTCTTCCCAGCACTTGATAGTCATTGCTGACACCCAAAGAATACTGAGGGTGTGGTGGGCGTTCCGCATACTGTCAAAATTCATCTCGACTGTAGAAAATGCACCACGGTGTAGGACAGATCATGGATTCTTAGTACAAAAGAGAGATGCTTTTGTGAGTTATAATCCTTTGTTCACCTATGCATAAGTCCCTAGTTCTGTAAGGTATTTTGACTGGGGTTGCACTAAATCTGTATAGAAATTTGGAGGTATAGACTTTATTCCTATAATCATAATATCTATCCAGGAGTCAAGGATATCTTTCCATTTTCTAATGTCTTCTTGGATCTCCTGTTTCACAGCACTGCAGTTTTCAATGTACAGGTCTTTCTCTTCCTTGATTAGGTTCTTCTTGATGCTAGAGGGAATGCTACTGTTGTCCTAATTTCTCAGTGACTTCATTATTGGCATAGAACAATACTGAATTTGTGTATTGATTTTGTATCTTGCTACATCATTGAACTTTGTTATTAATTCTAAAACTCTTTGGTGGAATTTTTGGATTGTTTGTGTAGAGCAGATCTTCCCTGTCACCTGCAAACATTGACAGCTTGTCCTCTTCCTTTCCTATACATGTCCCTTTTACTTCTTTCTCTTGCCTTTTTGCTCTGTTTAATGTTTGAAGTACTATATCAAACAAGAGGGTTGACAGAGGGTATTCTTGCCTTCTTCCTGATTTTAAAAGGAAAGCTTCCAGCTGTCCACTATTTAATATGATGTTGACAGTAACTTTATCATAAAAGGCTTTTGTCAGAGTGAGATAAAGCTCTTCTGAACACAAAGCTCTCCATTCAACAAGAAATAACATCAAGAAACAATGAACAGGATTCCGTCATATCAAAAACTTTTGTACAGCAAAGGAAACACCTAGTAGAGCAAAGAGACAATTTGCATAAGGAGAAAATATTTTTCTAGCTAGTCCTTGGCCATTAGCTATTCCAAATAATGTTTATAATATATAAAGATACCCAAAATATTAGACTCCACAAAAGTAAAAGACCCATTCCAAAATCCATACGAATGTGAAATGAATAAACACTTCACAGAAGAAGTACAAATGACTTATGATAAATATATTAAAAGTTGCTTAACATTTCTGGCTATTAGAGAAAATGAAAATTGAAACAGCACTGCGATTCCATATTGTTCCAGAAAGAAGGACTGTCTTTAGAAATCATGTGATAACAGATGCCAGCAAGGCTGCAGGGGACAGGCAACCCTTTCTTCACTGCTGATGGGAAAGTAAACTGGTACAATGCTTAAGGAAATCAAAGCTGAGATTCCTGAAGCAAAAGAATGCAACTCTCAAAAGTAGAAATTCCATTCAACCCATTTATTTCCTTTCTGAGTATTTTCCTCAGAGTTAAAGACATCCAATTACCATGATATATATACTCCCATGTTTACAGCAGCACAATTCATAGTAGTTAAATATTGGAAGTGGAGCTAGCTTCCTATCAACAGACGAACTGATAAAGAAAACATATTTATACACAATGGCATGCTAATCTGCCATAAAGAAGGATAAAATTGAGTCATTTGTAGGAAAATGGATGCAACTCAAGACCATAATGTTCAGCAAAATAAATAAGACACACAAGCTTGAGTAGTGCCTGGTTTCTTTTATATAAGGATCCCAAAGTATAAAGAGTCAAATAAAAGATAGGTACTGTCTCAGTTACTCTTCTCTTGTTACTGGGACAAATACCTGACACCTAAAATTAGGGAAGGAAAGGTTTATTTAGCTCACAGTTACTGGAGGTTCCAGTCCATACTCAGCTGGCTCCAAGGCAGAGTGGGTACATGGCAGAGAGCACCCTGTCATGGTGTTGGCAAAGAGCAAGAGAGCTAAGGGAGGAGCACCAGCAGTTCAAGCAGCTAGCTTCTCTTCCCTCCTTACATTGTAATGCACACTGTCTGCCCCAGGGCAGGTATAACATCCACAACCACAATAATCAATCAGAAACTCTGGAAGTCCACTCCATGACTGCAAGAGGCTTTGGAGGGGGGGCACCTATACATAAACCCTAACAGGTACTATAAAACAGATAGACTTTTTCAAATAGAAAGGGCAGCAAGAGATGGATGGAGGTAGGTGAAAGTGGAAGGGAAGAGGATGGAAACAGAATTAAATGACAATCAGAAGTCCAAAATTGATCTCACTGAATCAAAATAAGCAGTTAATGCTTAAAATCAACAACAACAACAACAACAAAAAACCAGAATTAAGACATACTATGTACATGTTCCACTCCTTATGAAATGTGATCACTATGTACTGCAAACAAGGATCAATAAAAAATAAAAAAATCCTCAGCCCTGCCATCAAAACTGTATGTTGTACCTCACCACTTATACAGGGAACTATTAAATTAGAAGCGTGGTAGGAAAAGAAGAAAGATACAAAGGCAAAAACAAATCCTGCAGTCAAACTCCTTCTCACAGTTACCTCTTCTGGCAAAGCCCTCCATTCAGAGACTCACTGTCTCAGTTACTCTTTTCTTGTTGCTGGGACAAAATACCCAATACCCAAAATGAAGAAAGAAAAAGTTTATTTAGCTCACAGTTAGTGGAGATTTCAGTCCATACTCAGCTGGCTCCAAGGCAGTGTGGTGCATGGCAGAGAGCGACCATTCAGGACAGTGGCAAAAAGCAAAGTGCAGAGGGAGGGACAACAGCTCAGGCAGCCAGCTAGCAGATCTCTCCTCCGCACATTATAATGCAGAGTATCTGCCTCAGGGCACTCACACCCCTAACCCCAGCATTGGACCACCAGTTAATCACAAGGGCAGGCCAGATAGCTCAGCTGACTAATGTGCCTTTTTTAGGCAGGCCCAGTGACTGGGGTTCAATCCCCTGCGTGCTGTGCTGGCCCTGCCCCTAGGCATGCTGAGATGGCTACTGAGACTGGGTGTGATGGCACACGCCTGTAATCCCAGTGCTTCAGAGGTTGAAATCAGGAGGATCACTACAAGTCCAATCTGTGTAGTGAGACCCTGTAGATCCCATACTAAATACATTAAAAAAAAAAAAAAAAAGTTAATCACAAACTCTAGAAGCCGCTCCACAACTGCATGAGGCTTTAGGGGGACACTGAGATACAAACCATAACATTCACCCAATACCAAAACTAGAAACCTTTAAAGAAAAAAGGAAAAGAGAATAAAAAGCTTTTAAACCACAAAATAAAGCAAATGGAAAATTGAGAACAATGCTAACAATAAAGAACCCAAACATTCATACTCTTGAAAGATAAAGAGCTCCTAAAGATCAACAAGAACATGAATAATGACAAAAACTGTGCCAATATGGAAGTAAATAATTGATATTAGAGACAGAAAGAGCCTAACATGGGAAGATTTTGATGTCACCTGCAATCAGTACACGCAAACTAAAATAACAAGATTCTGCCATTAACAAGTACAGCTGGCAAATTTTTATACAAGTTGGAAATTTCTTAAGATTTGGCTTGGAAAAGGAAATATACAAAATCAACTGCTATTGAAGCCAAATAGAAAAGTTGTCTTTCTTTTCCCTCCCGCACAAAACCCTGTGTGTTAGAGGTCCCGACTCATGAGGGTACCCGGATGTTGGCTCTTCTAAGCTCACTGTGTTTTCATCCCTAGAGAACAGCTGTCTTGCTCCGGAGTCCCGAAAGGCAGTCCAAGCGACTCACTCCAGAGAGGGGATGGGGAAGGACAAGGAGCGACGTATTCCAAAGCCTCACTTCAAAAGAATGCTCAGGGCTGCCATAGCGTTGCTGTGCTGGCGTCCCCTGAGATGGATGGTGTAGTACTGACTCTGAATGTCATCACCAACGAAGGTTACATTACTGTCAGAGCAGGGAGGTCAGATGGACCGCTTGTTCATGGTCAGTAATTCTGTTTATTAATGACAGAACAACAATATTTCTCATTTTCAGTTCGAAAATAAGTTAACAACTCTTAGGAGTTTGTTGAGTATTGAGCTTCTAATTTCTCTAAGAACTCCAAGTCATGAATTTTTTTTTTTTTATTTTGCAGTACCAGGAATTGAACTCAGGACCTTGCACTTGCCAGGCAAGAGCTTATTCTACTGAGCTATCTCCCTGGCCCAGTCATGAAATTTTAATCTGATGAACAGTATGGGTATCTTGGGCAATGTTTCTGAGACTATTGCTAGTATAGCAGAAAATTGAAAACAATTTAAATGCCTATCTGTAAAAGGCAAGCTAATAATTACATTTTTCATTATACAAAGAAGTATTTTCTTAAATACAAGCTAGATTTGTATAACACATTGTTTACTAAAAATAAAAATTTATAAAATGCTATACACCATACTATTGGTGTTTAAAAATTATATATGTGAATAAGTATAGTATGCCTTTCAAAATTTGTCTTCTTTGTAGTGCTAGATTTATACTTCCACTATATAATTCTTAAGTTTGGTATGAGAACTAAATAGATATAGGGATCACATTTATAATGATGCCTGGCACATACATCAGTATGCTTGCCACATTAGCAATGCCTCATAACATTATTTTACCTTTAGTCCTTGGCATATATACATCTGTAAAGGACAGAGTTATTGTGTAGGTAAATATAACCTAATTGTGATGCATTAGAATGTTCTACACTGAAATCAGCAGCATACCTTTCTTGTAGAGATAGTCCGTAGAAATTGACACAATTGACCATTTATTTTAGGCAGGGTGAGGGGTAGATTCAACTCTCATTTTGTGAAATTTTGCTGTGAAACAATTTCTGACACTGCCAGTCCTATGAATAAACCACTACTATTATTGACTACTGGACTATATGGGAATATTTTGCTGAATCCACGCACCTATTAATGCGTGACAATGGAATACCCTTCTCTGACAAAACTAAACAAAAAAAAGGGATACAAATGAAGAACCATTTTATATTCAAAATAGGATAGACATACAGCTACTTTCTCTTAATTCAATGACTAGAAAGACTTACACTAATAGTGTTGTGGACAGGATATCATGTCTGCATCTTGTACTATGAATAATCACTAAGAGACAACAACATGCGATGTATTATTTATTGAAACTGTCCTAATTGGTTTTGAAACTGTCTCATTGTTATTTCTTTCTCAATAAAATTATTTTAAAAATAAAATTAAAGGAAATCATTTCCCATGGATTTTGAAGATCATGAAACCACTGACAATCACAAAGCCACACAGTGAAACTGAAACGTAACAACATGGAGCATCTTGACAGAGAGAAAGGTGGTCCGGTTGTGTACCTTGTGTGTGCTGGACGTTTGCTGGAATGTTCCAATTTACATTTTGCAACACTACTATGAAATACATTAGGCGCTCTTCAGACTGGTGCCGAAACTCCTGACTGTCTGTAGTGGCGAATGAGTGTGAATCTGGTATGAAATTAGCAAAGGAGAAAAATTGAAATCGCTGTCCTTCCCTAGGCAGTTTTAGGGCTGGCCAAATAGCTCAGTGGATTAAAGCACTTGCAAGCAGGTCCCAGGGCCGGGGTTGGATCCCCGGGCCTGTTGTGCCAGCCCAACCCCGGAGCATGCTGAAATCGCAATCGAGACTGGGCGCATCTGTAATCCCAGCTCTTGGGAGGCATAAACAGGCAGATCACTACTAGTTCAATCTAGTAGTGAGACCCTGAAGACCCTGTAGACCACTCCCTAAATCACACACACACTAAAAAGGTCCCTATGTAGTTTTGTGTCTTGTAAAAAAGGAGGTTACAACAAGCTATTAGAGGATGCATTTAGGTAATGTCATTCGACTTAAACCAGAACGGCATCAAGGCAGATAATATATTTACTGACTTAGCATTTGTTTTATTCTTACATAAGAACTATTTCATACTTTTTTTTTTCATTTTTTATGTATTTGCTTCAGGGTTTCACTATGCAGTTCAGACTTGTAGTGATCCTCCTGTTTTCAGCCTTCCCAGAGCTGGCATTACAGGTGTGTGTCACACGCAGACTCTGTCACCGGCTCAGCGCATCACAAGGGCAGGGCCAGCGTGGCATGTGGGACCGGGGATCGAACCCTTGTCCCTGCACTTGCCAAAGCAGGCACTTAGTCCACTGTGCTATCTTGCTGGCCCTTCATGTTTTTAAAAATAATGTAGGTTTTTTTTTTTTTTTTTTTTTTTTTTTTCGGAGCCGGGGATTGAACTCAGATCCTTGCGTTTGCCTTGCGTTTGCCAGTCAAGTGCTTATCCTACTGAGCCATCTCCCGGGCCCCCTAAAAATAATGTTAAAAATACTATTTGAATAATATTTTTTCATTGTTTCAAAAAGACTTAACAAAAACATGTATGAATCTCTTTAACGCCTATGTCCTTATGTTTATGCCTAAAACATATTAGCAATTTGAAGAAAATGATAATATGTTACAGAGTGACATCTAAAGTGATAATTTCAACCTTGGGTCAATACGTATCATGAAATATTTCTGGACAGAGCTAATAAGTCCACATATCTAATGAATAACAATACTACCTAAACATCAAGTTTTGCATATATCATATTCACGAGATAACTAAGTAATAGTCCAGGAAACCTCTTGTTCTACTCGAATTAGATTTATTGCAGCAGTAAACTGGGAAATGTACTATCTCTGACCATAAATAATTCTTCAAAACAGAGCTGGTAGCTTTTAATATAGGAAATCCCTGATAGAATCGAATTCAGGGCTGTAAATATTTATCTAACTCAATCCCTCTGGGGATTGACATTATCAGCTAACAAAATCCTGTATTTTCAAAAGACAAAGCAGAGTAAGCAAAACACTGCGGGCTAGAGATTGAGGAAATAATAGGTTTTTACATCTGATGATGTGTTTATGATTAAAAGAAGCCTGTATATCAGATGTGAAAGAAACAGTATCTGCAAATGCAAATTAGGTTTTAAACCTTTTCCCTCATCATTTTATACACTTGTATAAGCAAACTGTGAGTAAAGAAATGCATTTTTAGAAACATTTTGCCATTTTGATTTGCTGGCTCTCATTTCATTTCTATTTAGAAATGCACACTCTAAAGATAACTGTGTCAAACAGATTTGTTGGAACTAATAAAAATGGAACGGCAACTTGCATTTAGCACAATCAAGCTAACACAACTAGTTCCTCACAGTTGCCGTTTTTATTGTGCTGTCAATACTTCTGAGGTCCACTATGTTAGTGGATTTCAAAACACAATACAGTGCTGTCAAACAGAGACCCTGTGATATACACTAGTACCCTGGATATCCAGATGTGATTCACTTATAACCAACATTTGTACCCTTTCCCCAATATTTCATTTCTCTCATCCCTTGGTCCCATTCAACTGAGATTTTTGTGTTGTTTTCTGCTTTGTTTTACTGTTTGGTTGTTGTATTTTACCAATCCAGATTATGTTATCATCTCTTGCAGAATTTCTGGAAAACTTTACAAAATTGAATGTGTTTGATGAAATGAATTGTTTAGATCAGATAAAATTCCTTATAGCCTCACAACCAATTGGTTCTGATTGGTGTTACTCATTTTTTTTTGAATTATTTTTTTAAATTTTTATTTATTTATTTGTGTGTGTGTGTGTGTGTGTGTGTGTG
>NDGN011297229.1:0-11921 GCA_002564285.1 Tympanoctomys barrerae
TAGGAGTCCAATCTGTGTAGTGAGACCCTGGAGACCCTGAACTAAATACACACACACACAAAAAGAAAAAGCAAAATGGTATTCAAGCTGGATGTTGGTGGTTCATGCCTGTAATCCCAACACATGAGAGGCGGAGGCAGGAGGATTGCCATGCCATGAGTTCAAGGCCAGCCTGAATTATATACAGTGAGACCTTGTGTGGNAAAAAAAAAAAAAAAAAAAAGGTATTTATTATGTGCTAGTTTTCCTGATCCCAGAGCTTCATTTTCACCAGTTTGTCTGCTTGTCTTTTTGGGGGGGTTGGGGTGTTTTGTTTTTGTGACAAGTCCTTGCTGTATTGCCCAAGCTGTAGCTCAGGCTGGCCTCAAATTTGAGGCAATCCTTCAGCCTCATCACCACTGTTTGAAAGACAGCAGGTAAGGAGGAGAGGCTCTCTACGGAAGGAGTAAAACAGTATGGAAGGAGTAAAACAGGAGAATCCAGTACAAGGACTTTATAGTGAATGTGTTAAGGCCGGGGAGCAGCAGACGCTGTCCACTGAATGAAAATAAAAAGATATGCAGTGTTCAAGGTCAGAGCAAAAAAGTAAGGATCTTAGTTTACTTTGCTAATTCCTTAGATTTGCATCTTCTTGCATTAGCTTGCATGTATATATAAACTTAGGCTTCCTAAACCATTTTCTTTTCCAAAGGTGACAAACATTTATAGGAGACACACAGTCACTATAGCAGTTAAGCTGAGGAATATATCAGAAACTCTTCCTCATTTTCTGTTCCCCTCTTAGGCTGACAAGTTCCTTGGTGTGTTACCTGCTTCTGCCACTGATGCAAACTGCAGAACTTCTCATTCATTCCCATGGGAGTAACCAATGGGGAGTCAGCTCTAAAAGGAACCCAACCAACGTTTCCTAGCCCCTTCATTCTGGTGACTGGTGGAAAGAGTGAGAGGGATAATATATTTGAATACTGCATGAAAAAGAAACAGACCAGCAGGTTACTATATATTTTCCTTATCTGAAGCCATGTTAATTGTATTGTGTGTATATATCGGGGAAGTTGGAGATGATGAACTTCATTAGAAGTAACTAGAACAAACAGGATAAGAGTCAGTTGATTTTGAAAGATGTTGATGTTTTGAAATGTGTTACTTCTATGAGGAAAGGATAGAAAACGTTCAGGACATCATCTTACAGACTCATCTACAAAATTGCAATAGCAGTGACATCTACACAGAAGACCTGTAACTGCAAACAGGATGAGGTTATCTCAGTGACATCTCTTGATGCTGCTCAAACAAGCTTGATTTTTGTTTGGGGGGGGGGTTGCATGAGAAAGACTGTACTTAAAAGACTAAAACAATTTTATGTCTACTTTCTCACTTGTTTTTATTTTTTCTTTGTGGTTATTTTGGCGGGAGAGGAAGGATTTGGAGATAGAATTTCACTTCATATCTGGAGTGAAGGGGAGGGATGTAAAGCCCAGCCCTTCACCCAAGAATAACCCAGTAATGACATCTCTAAGCGTGGGAAGTGTTTCCCTCAATACTGGGAGGATCTAAGGCTGCACCCCAGTGGGATTCCCAGCTTGAATTGGAAGACCATTCAGAGGGCGATGGCATGTCTTAGCGAGAGCACCAAGAGCTTAGCCTGCCTGGTATGAAATGCCAAACAGGAGAGATGAGGTCGAAGGGACGTCCCCCAATTTGGAGGTGGGGGCAGTGCTGCATGTGATTTAAGAGCTTGGTGCCTGCCAAGGCCTGAGTCCTCCGCTGAGGGTCTGACACGAAAGCGACGCTTCTGGGCGCTGAGTCCGAGTCACGAGAAACGGCCCAGCTGTGCCCAGGCGGCCAGCGCCAGACCCTGGCGTCCTCCATCTTCTCTCCTGAGCTCCCCCTGCTCCAGCTGCCAGAGCTGCGGACCGCAGCACCACACACCCCCGCGGGGGGGGACGCCGCGCCCCATCCCCGCCCCCGGCCCCACCCCGGCCCCCCCGCGGGGGCCCTAACCCCACCGCCCGCGGGCACTGGCTGAGCTCCGAGACTGCGGGCCGGCCGCAGGGACGCCTGGAGGGGGTCGGGGCAGTAGGGGGCGGCGGCGGCCGGGCCGGGGCTCCCCCCCCGCCCGCGCTCGCCGCCGCGGTGGTGCGTCCCGGAGGTTACCGGAAGTGGCCGCGCTCGGCGCTGCCATGTTGAGGAGCCGCCGCTGCCGCTGCCGCCGCCGCCGCCGCCGCTTTGTTGTCGCCTCCTCCGGCTGAGGAGGCTCCCTGAGCGGGGGGGAGTGGGGAGGAGGGGGGTCGGCTGCCGCAGCCATGGAGGCCAACTGGACCGCGTTCCTGTTCCAGGTACTGGGGGCCCCCCCGGGGGGGACAGGGGGACAGGGGGGCCGGGCCCCGGGCTAGCGGGCGGGCGGGCGGGCGCTCCTCCTCCCTCCCTCTCCGCTCCGCTCTCCGGCCCGGCCTTAATCCCCCTTTGTTTTTCCGCTCGCCCGCCCCGGCGGTGCCCGGCTGCCGAGGTGAAAGGAGGCGGCCTCACGGGGCGCGGGGGAGAGAGCAGGCCTCGAGGTGAACCCCAGGCCCCCCCAGCAACACGCACGCACACACCCTTCCCTCCCACCCCGTGGGGAAGGGAGGAGGCCGCCGCTGTCACCGCTCGGCGGCCCGGAGAAAGGAGGGCGCCGGGCCCTGGAGAGCGCGGGCCGCTTGGCCCCTGCTGCGGCGGGCGCGAGCCGCGCCGAGGGTGAGGGGTCCCCGCTCCCGCTCCCGACACACTTCATCCATCTTTCGCCCGCCTCCTTTCTCCTCGCCGCCCTCTCTTTTTGTGTGTGTGAGAGTGTGTTGACTTTCTGACCCTCCTCCCACATCCCGCGAATAGCGGGTATCCCTGGGTTCCCCGCCACTCCCCCTTCCCGCCGCCCCCTCGTGTTTACCCAGTTGAGGGGGGTGTTGTAAGGGTGTCTCCCTTCCCCAAACTTTTTCACTGGATTTCCGTTTTCCTTGCTCCAGCCCCGGCGGAGCCTGGCAGCTGGCACCCTGTCCCTCTGTCCAGCTCCTGCGCCGTTCGGTGCAGCGCGGGGAATCCCCGGGCCGGGCCGGGCGGGGCGGGGAGGGGAGCAGGGCTGGGACTCCAGGAGGCCAGACCTTCTCCCGGGCGCTGTCCCCCGCGGCCCACTCCTGCGTCTCCTTCAGCCAAGCAGCGGGCAGACGCAGAACAGGGAGTGCAAACAAAGTCCGCTTACAAAGCCCCCCAGATGAGTCACTCGTTGGGGTGTTGGTCTTCAGTTTTTGCAAGAAACTTTACAGTGACTGTAGCTCAAACGTTAGCCATCCTCTTGGCTCCCACTTTATGTGAAGGACCCTTGTTTTGGAAGATCTGGGCTGGACACCCCCCCCCCCTTCGTTTCTATTTGCAAACGAAGCGTTTAGTGAGCGGTAACGATGAGCTCACGGGGAAGTTTAGGAATCCGATGAGGTTCGGAAGCTCGTCACTTTTAAGTGCGTCCTTCCCGCCTCTTTAAGTTATTTTCCTTTTTGGAATACTTCGTATGCGTAAGACGCATAGCTTGGGCGCTTGGGATCTTTCGGAAGTATCCAGGAACGAATGCGGAATTTTTAAAAATTACAAACCTTCCCTCCTCTTCTGGTACCATCCCAGTGGCGGTAGTATAGGGAGTTGGACAGGTCAAGATTACCTATTGTGTAAGATCTGGTTTGTTGTTTTAAGACATATTTCAAACGTGGGCAGTGTGGTTTTAGAGTAATTGTTGAAATGTATTTGGGATTTTTTTAAAAAACTAAGTAGCAGTATTTACTGAAGATCATGGTACAGTAGCAGAAATAGGCAGAAGGGAAAAGAAAAAAGGGATGAAGAGGAACGCTCTGTAAATCAGTCTTTCAATTTTTAAAGGGTTATATACCTGCAACTCCAGGTGGAAGCTTCTTAAAATTGAAAGCACTCAAAATTATGGAACTCATGAGGGACCCTGTTTCCTCTTTCTGGTCCACTATTGTTTGATTGTGCTTTGATGAGCTTGATAAAAATGTGATAAATGAACTTAATGCACTGGAAAAGAAATGATACATAACTAGCTGGTGTTCAGCTTGGTGTAAGGGTGACTAATTCCTTCTCTAGAAAAAGTTCTCAAATGAGCATTTTAAAGTGCAGGATAGCCTGTAGAAATGATTTTTGTGTTGATTAAAGTCATCAAACAGTGGAGATTTTTTTAAAAACGAGTTATGTAAAGAAAAAAGAATATTGCTCATCTTTGGAAGCTAGTTGAAACATCTTTTGAAATTCTTTTTTAAAACTATCTTTCCCTGGATAAAGGAAATACAAGTGTTTATTGACCAACTTTTTAGTTAGATTTTTATTTAACTTTTTTAAGCAACCAAAACCTTTTTTAACCTGGTGGAAAAGTGTGAAAGCTAGTACATGGTCCTAGGTTTGGCAATGTGTGCAATGAAATTGTTGGAAAACTTGTAATTGAGAGCCCGAGGACAGTTGGGTGGTTAGAAAATATTGTGGACCTTTCTATAGAAAAAGGTATGGCTAGACCTAATCAGTTCTGAGTTTAAGTAACTTTCTCTGGGGAAAGAGAGATTTGAACTCTCATGTTTGTCTCTTAGAGCATACTGTTGATTTTAAAACAATATTTGAAGTTATCCTGTAGAATATTTTAAGATAGTTTAGTACTGCCTGCTATCCAGATAACCTAGTGGAAAGTGAAAGCTGTAGCTATTAAAATGTTTGATGGATGATCCTAACAGGACATTCAAGATATGACTCACCAATGCTAATTCGTCTCAGTGCAAAATCCCTTACCCTCTGGCACTGGAGATTTCAGGGTGTTGGATCCTACCACCCTGGGTGAGGAAATAACATTTCTGGTTTGGTTTGGTTTTGTTTTTTGCCAGCCCCAGAAAAGGGAGAGCTTAGGCAGGGCTAAGAAGCTTTGTACATAAGAGAAATTGGAAATAAAATTAAAGCTTTGATAATGCTTGTCAAATAAAAGCCTACCTAGAAGTTATATTTTTAAAATAAGTCACTTAATTGAAGGTAAGCCATGGTTGTTATTCTACTTTGTTTCTCCCAGAGAACAAGTTGAGAAAAGCCAGTTCCTCTCTTAGAAGGTTTCATGTAGAAATGTGGGGATCCTAGGAATCCTCTGTGATTCAGTAGTCATTCTACAGCATTTCACCCAAGAAGCAGGGACATGGACTGACCCTTACATGAGAATGAACTTCAGCAATGCTGTAAAAAAATACTTTATGTTGCCACAGACATCTGAATTGGTAAAATGGCAGTAAGTGCTTTTAGTACTCCGTTGCACTCTTGGTTGTACAGAATGAAAAAATGCCTCAAAACATTATAAGTTTGAACTTTGTCTAGAAGACTTGCTTGATATTAGCTGTTGAAATTGAATATCTTGAGTTATCTTCCACTATTAACTGTTTGTATACTGTATGGAAACTTAGGTATCCTCCTACAGCCCAGTTGGAAAAGGAGTAAGATTAGAACTAAATTCTGTAAATTCTCTAATGATGTCACATGGCTAGGTAGAACCCAAAAGTCATAAGTGCTCCACAAATTAATTAAAGATGGATTGTACTTCAGTATCAGCATTAAGTCTAAAAAAGACACTCATAAGTTAACCACACAAATTCTGAGAGTGCTTCCAGGACCTAAAGGGTATCTAAATCAGAACTGTTGAATTGAAACTGATAGCTCTGACCACCATACCTCCTAGTCATTGAGGGAAAGAGTAGGTCCAGGCTTAGCTTCTGGGCTGCCATTAAGTAAACATGGATCAGTGTGTGGTAGATGTTCTAATCTATCAAGGGAGGAGCTATGGATGAGTGTGTGTGTGTGTGCTTTCTTGTTTGTTTTTTCTTTGAGTTAATCAAGTGATTACAGTCAGAAGGGTAAGTAACTACCTGTCTAAGATAATGGAATGGACCCTTCCTAGAATATTGTAAGCTTAAAATACTTAAAACTCTAGCAACTTGACTAATATATTCTTCTAGGATTATAGAACTAAACAACAGGGGCCTGGGCTCACTGTCAGGAGCTTAAATAAAGAATAATGTTGGTATAGAACAATATATTAGGAAGAACTATTTCAGGAATTTTTCCCTCATTTCCTAAATGTATGTCAGCATGGAGGTGTGGAGAATTTTGAAAGAATCAAAACCAAGAGAGTAAACTATTCATAAATACCAAGAACCCTGTCCACAGTGAAATTTTGGTTTCAGTACAGTGAAGAAAAATTTCCAGACAGTAGTCTAGTCCTCAGTTTTGAATTGGAGAACCTAATTATAACAGCAAATGTCCAATATTTTTTGAAAACTTACAACTGCTGCAAGAAGATGGATGTGAAAGAAACTTAAATGTTCATTGCTTGTTTTTTCTCTTACTAGTCTGTCTTTGAGAGTTTAGGGTTTAAACAGTGTATACTGAATGGAAGATGAAATGACCTGAGGAACAACTGATAGGTGTTTTGCTATGGGCAACCTTATAGATAACCTTCCAGGTTGATTAATAGCAGGTTATATTTCAACCAAATCTTTTACTAAATGAAAATTTTTAAATAAACTTAACAACTAGCATATGTATTCACCAGATTCCTTTCATCACTTAGCAACAACCCCTTAGTCACTTAAGAGTTTTCTTCAATGGAAAGGGAGTGACACGGTTCTTTTCCTTTCCTGGGTAACAGACCAGAGGTGATTATGTCAGTATGTGGCTCTAGTAAGGTACTGTTAAATGCTTAGGTCTGGGCTGTAATATTTTTGACAAGTACCTAAACTTGGTTGCAGCACTGACTGATTTCATTAGCTGGTATGTCCCTTCTGAACCAGGGCGCTGTGTAGTTTAGTCAGCTATTTGAAAGCAAGATCACTGTCAGCAACTTAGTTGCAAAAGTTTTGTGTCTGCCTAGTGATATTTCAATGCTTTGTGTTTGGCATTCTGGGAGTAACAAGGTGATTGTTCCACCTCTGCTGTGGAAAGTAGCTCATGGGCTCCATGGCTGTTTCTTCTGTTTGGAATTGTCTGGAACGTGTTGAATTTTGAAGGTCATTGTGAGAGGCTGAGTTTCTCAAGTGTACATGTTTGATTTTAGGCCCATGAAGCCTCCCATCACCAACAGCAGGCAGCACAGAACAGCTTGCTGCCTCTCCTGAGCTCTGCTGTGGAGCCTCCTGATCAAAAACCATTGCTTCCTATACCAATAACTCAGAAACCTCAGGCCGCACCAGAAACATTAAAGGATGCCATTGGGATTAAAAAAGAAAAACCCAAAACTTCATTTGTGTGCACTTACTGCAGTAAAGCTTTCAGGGACAGCTATCACCTGAGGCGCCACGAGTCCTGCCACACAGGGATCAAGTTGGTGTCCCGATCAAAGAAAACCCCCACCACAGTGGTTCCCCTTATCTCAACCATCGCTGGGGACAGCAGCCGAACTTCGTTGGTCTCAACCATTGCAGGCATCTTATCAACAGTCACTACATCCTCCTCAGGCACCAACCCCAGCAGCAGTGCCAGCACCACAGCTATGCCCGTAACCCAGTCTGTCAAGAAACCCAGTAAGCCTGTCAAGAAGAACCATGCTTGTGAGATGTGTGGGAAGGCCTTTCGAGATGTGTACCACCTCAATCGGCACAAGCTCTCCCATTCAGATGAAAAGCCCTTCGAGTGTCCTATTTGTAATCAGCGCTTTAAGAGGAAGGACCGGATGACTTATCATGTGAGGTCTCACGAAGGAGGCATCACCAAACCCTATACTTGCAGTGTTTGTGGGAAAGGCTTCTCGAGGTACTGCGTTTTCCTTCTTCTTTTCAGTATGGTATCAATAAACTTCAGTTTTATTTCCATGTGATCTAGCAGGTTTATGTGAGAATAGATGTGGGCAGGCCTGTGTTATTAGAGGAGATTGGTGATAGATAAATAATACGCCTCCTGGTGTAATTCCAGTTTGGTGTGGTTGACAAATGGTGACATAGTTATTATCTTGTTATGTTGTTTAAAAAATGTCTTGGTGGACTGAGGCCGTTGGTTGGTGCAGGGATGCTTATCTCTGTAAAACCACTAGTTTCACATTAGATGGGGAACTAGATATGAGATTCTTTGCAAATCAAAGATTTGCTGGAAGTTGAGATGACTGTGGATACTTGTTCAATGAAACTTTCAGGTGAATGTTTCTCCATTTTTCTGTGGGCACTAGCATTTCACTAATTTTCATTTTAAAATCTTTTAGTTAATACAGTAGTAGCTGGATCAAACTGTAGGTATCATGTAGTTGTAGACTCAAGACCTGTTACAATTTGATAAGACTAAGAGAAAAGTAAAGGACTGAGACTTTTGTTCAGGTAAGAGAGGAAAGGAGGCTTGCTTGAACTGGGGAGGAGTTGGTAATTCTGCTAGCTTTCTTTAAAATATGCCCCTTCTAATCTGCAAAGCATGTAAGCATCACATAAAGTAGCATTTCTCTATGTGTGTTCCATTATATCTTCTGTTGAAACTCTCTCTTTCACAGGCCTGACCACTTAAGCTGTCACGTAAAACATGTCCATTCAACAGAAAGACCCTTCAAATGCCAAGTAAGAGTTAAAATGACTTATCCTTAGGGTAGCACTTAATGCACATTATGCAGAAGGTCTGAGCCAGTCAAATCTCACAGTTCTTCAATAGTCTTAAAATCACTGACTTGAATAAATGTGGTCCATTTTAATTCTAGTTTTATAAAATATAAATGACAGCTTTTATTTCTGTAGGCAAGATCTTTGTTAAAAGATATGTGTTGTTTTGTAAGCTACATTTTTCCCTTTTCTTGGCCAGCAATTTTTGGTGTAAGAGGAGAAATATATATAATCTTGCAAAGGTTGTTATATATCTAAAATGAGTAAAAGAATACAGGGCTTTTAACTAATTTCTGGGTTTGATGGTTACGGATGTTTAAGCTGTAATTAAAGAATGTAGCCCTTTTTCTCCCCAAAATCATCATTGACTAGAATTTTGTTTGTTATTACCAAATTGGTGTTTGAAATCTATTCGGATTAATAATTTCACTTAGCATAAATGGTGATAATGAAAACACTGAGACTCTTGCTAACCAGATGATTGTTATAGGTTTTTCTAGTCCTAGTTCATCACTTAGTGCACCTTTCAGTTAGGTTTGTAAATGACTCACTTGATTAAGTAAAGGATTTGAATTCTTAAGAAAAATCTGATTGGGGAAGGAAACTAGAGTTGTTGAGTGAGTACCTTAATCCATCAGTAATTTTGTGATAGTGATTATTATTCCCATTCTTCAGATGAGTAAACATTCAGATAGGTGCACTAACTTGTTCAGCATTACAGTGTTTAGTGAATTGTGAAGCTCAGTTGTATCTAATGCTAACTCTCCCATCTTTTCACCACTTTATGTTGATATATTTTTTCCTCCAGATGAGTCTAAAATCCACCAGGGATTTTAGTATAATTATGATTCCAACTAATACATGGAATTAAAATTTAACTAAATCATGTCATGCTGACATGAATAGGGTAATGTATAGAATATAACGTACTTTAAAATGAGTAGAACAGGATAGTCTATATTTAAAAAAAGTTTTCCTCCCTCATGCAGACCTGCACTGCTGCCTTTGCCACCAAAGACAGACTACGGACACACATGGTGCGCCACGAAGGCAAGGTATCGTGTAACATCTGTGGGAAGCTCCTGAGTGCAGCGTACATCACCAGCCACTTAAAGACACATGGGCAGAGCCAAAGTATCAACTGTAATACTTGTAAACAAGGCATCAGTAAAAGTAGGTGATGCTGCAGATTCTGCATTGCGTTTCATATGATGAACTCTAGATTTTTCTAGAAATACATCAGAGATATTTTTACTGTGCTGTCAGGAATGTGTTAATGTGCATCTTACATGTTTCCTTTTGTTACTAAAATACCCAAACAGGTACCAATGGAGAGTGTTGAGCTCTGAACTATACTTTATATACATCTGTGCAAACAGCATTGATAAGCTCTCCATTAATTTTACTTTCAATCCCATCCTTTTCTACTAATAACATTCATTAGAAAGAGCAGAATTTCCCCACAGGTATATTTCCAGCTGTTTTCTATGGGGCTTGAGTAAAAAGCTTTAATGTGTTAAGAAACGACATACTAAAAACTACATAAGGAAGCTGCGTCATATGCTAGGCAGTTTTGTTTTTATTTAAGGTTAAGATTCTCAAGTATCAATCTCGTTGCTCCAGATTTTATTAAACATCCTTTAGTAATTATCTTAAAGGTGAAAACAGTGTTAATAAATTTGCTTTTTAAACTCAATCTGTAAAGAAATAGGATATCATCTCCATCTGAATGTTTAAATGCTTTGCTGGTCTTAAATCAAGAGTAGAAGAGATACGACATTCCAGAGACTTAACGGATAAAATTTAATACTTGCCTTTACCTAGTCTCTCCTTCCCGCCCCCCCCACGCCCCATACTGGGGATTGAACTCAGGACCTTACACTTGCCAGGCAAGCGCTTATTCTACTGAGCTATCTTCCCAGACCCCCTTAAAAAAAAAAAAAAGTTTAGTACAGGGTCTACAGGTTCTCATTACATAGATTGGACTCACAGTGATTCTCCTGTTTTCAGCCTCCCAAGCATTAGGATTATAGGCATGCGCCACCATACCCAGTCTCAGTTGCTGTCCCAGCACCCCCCAGGGTAGAGCTGGCACAGCACATCAGAGATTGAACCCTGGTCCGTGCGTCTGCTTAAGCAGATGCTTTGATCTGCTGAACTATCTTGCCAGCCCCTCTTTAAAAAAAAAAAAAAAAAAAAAAAAAAGCCCTAACTACTTTCTTTTTTTCCTACTGAGGATTGAACCCAGAGTCATCTCACAGAGCTATATCCTCAGTCCTTTTTTTAATTTTGAGATAAATAAGTTCGTAAAGTTTCCAAGCTGGTGTGAGGTTAGGGTCCTCAGGCTTTCCAGAGTGCTCGTACTACAGGTTGTACTACCATGTCCAATCAATATAAAGTACTGTGTATGTACTTCTTTCAACAGGAATATCAAATTTAAAAAAAAATAGGTGGCCAAAGTGAATGAGAAGGAAAGCTTAATGTGTTTTAGTCTCATCATTTTTGTTATTCTCTAGCATGCTGCATTATAGCTTTATAAAACTGACTTTTAATGTAAGTCATTGTAGATAAAGAAGCATATAAATTATTTTAATGAATGTTGACAAACCCATGCTAATATTACATATTTTCCATGTTTTTTTGTTTTATTTTGTTTCGTTTTGTTTTTGGCAGAACCGAGGATTGAACTCAGGACCTTGCGCTTGTCAGGCAAGCGCTTATTCTACTGAGCCATCTCCCCAGTCCCAGTTTCCATTTTTTAAAACATAATTTCCCTTTTCTTCTTCTTCTTCTTCTTTTGGTACCTGGGATCAAACTCAGAACCTCGTGCTTGCTAGGCTGGTGCTTATGTCACTGAACAATCTCCCTGGCCCAAAATTTGCTTTTTATTGTAACAAAATAATTCTTTTTTTTCTTTTTTTTTTTTTTTTTTGCTGTTGTTGTTTTTGGTGGGGGGATTGGTTTTGTGGTTAGTGGTGGGTTTTTTGTTAGTTTATATTTGCATTACTGGGAACAATCCTAAGAATTGCTGAGCCACATCCCGTTCCTTGTCATTTTGAGACGGGGTTTCACTGAGTTGCCTGAGCTGCTCTTATGATGCTCTTGCTTATCTCCTGAGCAGCTGGGATTACAGTGTGCACCACCCCACCTGATTATAATTCTTCTCTACTTAATAGTGGTTTTCCTAATTCTCTAGACTTTTTAATAAATTTATTTATTTATTTGTTTATTTATTTTGGCAGAACCAGGGATTGAACTCAGGCCCTTGTGCTTGCCAGGGAAGTGCTT
>NDGN011297232.1:0-15076 GCA_002564285.1 Tympanoctomys barrerae
GGGGGGGGGGGGAACAGCATCTGCACAATGCTTTCTGCATGCTGCTACTGGGTGGTAAATACAAAATTGAAAAAAAAAAAAAAGAAGAAGAAGAAGAAGAAGGAAAAGAAAGAAAGACAGGTTTCATCTTAGACTCCGACAACCTCTTGTTCTGCAGTCCATGAATCTGACTCTGATGCTAAGGTGACCGTGTACGTAAGAAGATTTTTGTTTTCAGTGAAGGAGACCTGGGGGAAAGATGGGTTTATCTCTTTTTCTTTGAGAATTACCAGAGAGGGGGCCGGGGAGATAGCTCAGTAGAATAAGCGCTTCCCTGGCAAGTGCAAGGGCTTGAGTTCAATCCCCAGTTCCGCCAAAAAAAAAAAAAATTACCAGATGGAGGGCCAGCCAAATAGCTCAGCAGATTAAAGCACCTCCTTAGGCAGATGCAGGGGTTGGGAGTTCAATCCCTTGGCCTGCCATGCTGGCCCCACTCCAGGGGCATGCTGAGATGGCAATTGAGACTGAGCGTGGTGGCATACGCCTGTAATTCCAGCACTTGGGAGACTGTAAAACAGGAGGATCACTACAAGTCTGATCTACCCAGTGAGACCCTGTACACCCTGTCCTAAATACAAATAAGCAAACAAACAAACAAACAAACAAAGGAATTACCAGATGGTACATGCTCTTCAAAGCCCTCACTCTCTCAAACTAGAGCATGTTCCAGGATCACATAGCCTTCCCCATACTGTTGGTGACCTTCAGTGGCAAACTCATAGATCCATCCTAGTTGCTCTTGCAGTTTTTACAGCTCACATGTGGCAGCCAGTGAGCAGACCCCAATCTCAAACTTCACTGTACTGCAGATTAACTACCTTGTTTAAAAAAAAAAATGCTCTACCAGAGGTGCCTGTGAATCAAGTCGAGATGAGTTCTGAGCGGTTGGTCAGGGTTGTATCACAGTTTGCACATGAAAACTGCTGAGTACCACCAATGTGATCACGGAAAACTCTGCCCATTTTGATAGCTGAAGTTCTAAAAACCCTGGATGGTGGTGAGATGCCTGCTGCCTGCAGCTCTTTGCTTCACAGCTGGGACGAAGCCCCTAGGCCACCAGACTCTTTCCTTCAGTTTGATAGGTTCTGTGGTCTTGTCCTTAGGTTCACTGATTTTGTGTGTGTGTGTGTGTGTGTGTGTGTGTGTGTGTGTGCAGGATCTCACTGCACAGATCAGACTTGTAGTGATCCTTCTATTTTCAGCCTCCCTAGTGCTGGGATTACAGATGTACACCACCATGCCCAGACTCCATCACCAGCTCAATGTGCCCCGGGGGGTGGGGCTGGCATAGCATGTGGTGCCAGGGATTGAACCCTGAGCCCCTGCACTTGCCTAAGCAAGCACTTAGTCTGCTGAGCTATATCGCTGGCCCTCACTGATGATTTTTCCTGCATTGTCTGACCCACTGGTGAACAGAACCCAGTGATATTTGCACTTCAGGTGCATATTCTGTTTGTATTTCTACAATGTCTGTTTGACTCTTTTATAGTTACCACTTATCTTTTGCTGTTTCACATCTGCTCTATTCTTATGTTCATGTTTTCCTTTAAATTGCTGAACATATAGTCATGCGCTGCTTAACAACTTTTTGTTGGACCATTTTACTGTATACAAATTTTACTTCAATAAAGTCAAGTGGTGTGAAAAAGTGATGATATGTACCTCCTGCAATCTTTATAACCACAGTGTGTGTGTACGAGGGCATGCGTACCTGTGAATGTTGTATGAAGGGGGTAGTCTTCAACCTATCCTCTTAGCACCCAGCCTGTGCCTCAGAGCTGCAGGGACTGGATGTAGGTAGTGGGCCTCAACTTGGGCAGGAGCAGCTTTGGAGCTGAACAGTTAGGACCTGGGTAGAAGCAGCCCCAAGGCTGAGCCCACCCAGCAGGAAGCCATTCTGATGAGGTATGTGGAAAGTCTCATCGAAGACAGCCTGCTGTGGATGGGACGGTGGCCTCTTTAAGGCTGAGCCCTAGCTTGAGTCGCACTGGAGTCCTGATCCTGCTCCTCAGCCTTGAGGAAGGAGATATGCCTCTGATCTCTTCATGGAGAGCTGTCTTCATTCCACTTCAGGACCTGGGAGTAGAACTGTGTGGTTGACGTTAAGAGTGTGCTTAACTCTAACAGAAAGTGCTGGAAGTCCCGCTGAGTGGTCCTCACCTCTTACACTGCCCTCCCCTCACTGTGTGGTGTTTCTGGCTGAGGCACTCCTGCCACGCTTGGCATGGCCAGTCTTCCATTGTATCCCCCTAGAAGGTGAGTGTGGGTAGCATCTCATTGTGGTTTTCATTTGCATTTCCTTTATAATAAATGATGCCAGGCCTGTTTAACTACACAATATACCTATGGAAGCATTTTGGCCATTTGAGGGCTATCTTTGTACCAAGGTGTATGAGCTCATTATATTTCCCAGATCCAAGTCCTTGGTTCGGTGTACCCATCATGCATTTTTTTTTTCTTCTGATCTCTGTCCTGTCTCTTGATGCACATGTTTCTAATTTTAATAAATTCTATTTAATTAGTGTTTCCCCAACAGCTACAGCCTTCTGTATTCTGTCCAGGCAGACTCTGCCTATCCCGACTGTATAAAGAGGATCTGTCTTGGGCCACAGAGATAGCTCAGTGGTCTAAGTGCCTGCCTGGCAAGTGCAAGGACCCAGGTTCGATCCCCGGCACTGTATGCTATGCCAGCCCTGTACTGAGCCAGCCACTGAAACCAGGCATGGTGGCACATGCCTGTAATACCAGCGCTGGGGAGGCTGAAAATGGGAGGATCACTATGAGTCTCAGTTGTGTAGTGAGATCCTGTACCAAATACATTAAAAAAAAAAAAAAGAAAGACCTGTCTTCCTCCATAGATGTCATGGGCTCTGGGTTCACACCCAGTTCTGATGCTTCTGATGTTACTTTGCTTCTGCTACGAGCTGCGACAGCGCTGCTCCCAGGAGGAGCTCTGAGTCCCAGCACTCCCTGGCCAAGGGATTTCTTTCCTACTTAGCACCTCAGCAGGCAGCGGAAGGCTGTCCTATTCTTTCACTCTGTTATTTTCTGCTTATGTCTTAGCAACACTCATTTGGTTCATTTCCAAAATTGCTTGGCTTCCCCAGTTCCGCCTATCACTGTGGCCCCCTTGTCCCCTCTGAGGCTGTTTCTCCAGGAATCACTCTTCTGCCAGGTAGCCACATCTCCCTCCCTTCCTGCCTTCAAGCATTTGGTTCCTGTTGGTGGCAGTCTTCCTGCCCAATTTCCTTATATCGTCCTCTATAACCTGTAGTGGGAACTCAGGGCCAGGACTTCGTCTCTTCCCCAACAGCCAGTAGCTTGCCTCTGCACAGACAACTCTTGAGTGCTCCTTGGGAAGGTCTATGGGGTGGGTGCCCACCTTGTGCCTGCCACATAGGTGTTTCCTGGGGCAGTGGGCAGAGACTCACTGTGGACTTTGGGGTGTCTACTGCGTACTGCAGAAGCAGGAGAATGGATTGCACCGCGCGCTGCCGCTCATGGCTGTTGTCCGACTGCAGCCAGGGCTCCATGTGCTGAGATAGGAGGACAGGTCTGAGAACCAGCTCCTGTGGGCCAGCCTGCACCCCAGGTCCAACCCAGACCTTGTGGGACTCACTCACAGGGGTAAGGGTGGCCAGCCAGGCCTCAGCCTCCCCTCTGTGCAAGGACCAGCTCCTTCAGCTAAGTGGTCACCTCCCAGGGTGGGCCTGCGGCCACCTGAGATACAAGACCAGACTTCTCCTACCCTCACACAGGCAGCACAGTGAAGCCACTAAGTCCAGAGGACACCACCTCGCATCTTCCAGTCCCACTGCTGTGCAATGGATCGGCTCCCCAGGCTGAGAGCCCAGTACTTGTGATTACCCCCACTTCAGCAGCCACTGGCAGTAAATGGAGTATATCAATTTATCTTTCATTATAAAGGGCACCCCTACTCCCTTGAGAGTCTGAGGGTCTTGGGGGCTGTGGGCCAAAGCCAGGGCCAAGAGCCAAGAACTTTGTACTTTCATCACCCCATAGGCCACACTAGAACGTCCACATGTCCAAGAAGCATGAGCCCTGCGCGTCTCTGGAGGCAGCTCACCAAAGCCCCGTGCTGCATCGGCACAGGACGGGGAGCAGGGGAGGCCAGGGGAGCATCTTAGCAGTCCCCATTTCCTGTTTCTTGAGTCACTTTGGACATTCCTGCAGCTGGTGCTTCCTTTGGAGCTGCCTGCTTCCCTGCCCTGTTTCTATTTCCCCTGTCCCTAGACGCTCTTGTTCATGGCTGTACCACTAGCTCCCTGGATGTTGGCCCTGTCCCCCGACCCCATGCCCTAAAGCACAGGTGCTAGCCATTGACCCACACGCCTGGGCTCCTTTCTCAAGGGGGTTCTGTATCACAGGGCAGGGGTAGAGGGAACATCGGTGTCCTGAACTGGTCAGCTGTGGCTCCACCCAGCCACAACCCACATCAAGCTCTGGACAGTGGCGCCTCCAGTAAGCACTGTCAGCTTGACACGGCCTCAAATGAGACTCAAACCTGTAACAGCTGGGAGTCTGGCCCCTCTAAAGGCACAGCCTTCTTGTGGTCGCCCTGCTAGAATACACGCAGAACCACAAAGGAGCATCCCAGTCTGGCCGCCGTCACCCACGAAACTGCAAAGGACTGTCCCTGACGAGGGCATCCATAGAATTGCAGAAAATCACCCCAACTCGTTGCAAGTCTGGCCCAGCCAGGGGCACCTAGGGAATTGCAGAGGACCATCCATGACCGCCTCAGTGCCAGGTGGCTGTCCACAGGCCTGAGCTGCCCTCCAGCCTCTGTCACCCTTCCCTGGGCCTCATGCTGTCACAGAGCACTTCACAGCTGGACAAGTTCCCTTCAGAGCTGAGAGGAAAGCGCCCCACCTGGGTCCAGCACCCATTAGCATGCCTCACACTTCCCTCTGAGCCATGTGGCACACTCTTGGGACACATCTGTGCCTAGGTGTTCTGGGTAGGGCTCAGGGTTACTCAGAGCAGTCTCTCCCTTTCTCTCTCTCCAGTCATCAGGAGGTAGGGGACACTATGGCACCTCTGGGCTGGAGAGATTAAGCCTTGTGAAATACAGCGCCCAGGGCCAGTCACAGGTGCTATCAGCCCCTCCACGAGGGCGTCTACTGCCACTGCAGCCCTTGCCAGTACAGAACAACTCAGGAAGTAGTGGGGGAGCATGCGGTAGGTGAGGACACCTGCCAAGTCGCACAGGTCATCCGCCATCACTGAAGCCCTGTGGTTCTTGAGACAGCGCAGGTGCCACTGTGCCACATAGCAGGACTCTGGAGGCGAGGCCTCCACGCAGGAGTGTGGTGCTGCGGCAGGACCCGGGGGTGTGGGGAGTCTCCTGCCTCCCCCCGGGCTCTCCCCTCTCCCTCTCTCCCAGCACAGCAGGCTGCCTCGCTGGGGCTGGAGCCCACCTCACCTGCAGGAGGAAGCAGACCTCATCCATGCTAGGGTTCTCAAAGAAGAAGCTCTGGAGGAGCAGGTTGAGGGCATACATCGTCTTCTCGTACAGCCCCTAGTGGGAAAACCAGGTCAGCTGGCGCCACACCTGTGCCTCCCTGCCTCTGAGGCCAACTGATGGAATCTGCCATGGATAGGACTGCAGGGGACACCCTAGTTGCTTGGGCAGGGCCCTATTGCACAACTGGGGCTTCTCCAGCTCCCAGCTTCACCCCTCAGTCCTGCCACAACCTGATCTCACAGCTGGACATTTCTTGGGACTCAATAAGGCAGGATATGCAGTGGACACAAGCGTAAGTACAACTGGGACCCTGTTCTCACAGGCTGAGCTCTTCCTGAGTGCAGGGCAAGACGTGCCAGGAAACAAGCTTTGCCTCGAGGACAGCCCAGCACAGGTGAAGGAGCAAGCAGGGAGCACAACTTCCACAACAGGCGCGAGCACCTCAAGCTGTTCATCACGGGCTGGCTGCTGATCTTAATTGCCCCAGAGAAGGAGTCACCGCGCAATGCGGCTGAGGGCTGACGCTTCTCCCGGCTCCCAGGGAGGCCAGGATTACTCCCAGGCTCCTCTGTGCCTTCGTCTTATTGATGGAGGCCGGCTGGAGGACAGGGCAATGGGGGCGTGGACAGAAAGCAGGGGAGGAGAGCGCTGCTCCAGAAAGCAACGCGGAGAGGTCCAGAGAGCCCGGGCTGAGAGGCACTGCAGCGTGCAGACACTAGCGAGGGCTAGGGAAGGTAGCTTCCCAGGGGACAAGAGAGGGACAGTCCCCAGAGCGCACAAGGTGCTGGGCTTTGTTCCTAGCAACAGAAGCCTGAGTGGAAACCCACTAGCTATCGAATCACTCTTACTCAATTGCGTTGCTCAAATCCATTTATCAGGGATTGTTAGCCAACTGATTTTTCTTTCTTTTTTTCTCTTTTCTTTCTTTCTTTTTTTTTTTTACTTTAGAGAAGGGTCTACAGGGTCTTTTTTTGTATTTTAGGGAAGGGTCTACAGGGTGTTCAGGGTCTCACTTAGATTCTTCCCTAAAATATAAAAAATAAATAAATAAAAAGAGAAGTAAAATCAATAGATGGTTAAATAGATCTAAGTATAGGTATAGATAAAGTGGTAAGCAATGGTGTATAATCCTTAGGAAGCAAGAAATGGATCACTGTATATTTAGGACCTGGAGATACATCTATGGACATAGGTGTAAGCACAGATATGTGTGTGCAGGACAAAGAGAGGGAGGGTTAAATATGTATAATATAAGCGCCGACACATTCACCAGAAAATAAGTCAATGGCTATAACTAAAACGTCAAAAAAGCAGGTTAAATAAATCTCCATTAAAATGTTCCGTGACTTGAAAGAAGGCAGAGAGATGCGGAGAGAGGAGCGAAGACGAGGTGGACAAAGAGAAAACGAGCGGCACAACGGTAGTGCGCCTCGAACTTCCCTTCCGTGCGAGTGGGCCAGAGCCCCAGCGCCAGAAGGCAAAACTCACCCAGGGGGAAAAGCAAGACCTGCCCCCTAAAAAGTTGGCTATAATGATGCACACAGGATAAAGGTGACAGAATGGAGAAGGGGCTGCCACGCGACAGAGGGAACCCGTTTCAGAGCAAAGAAGGGCTCCAGCAGTGAAGACGGCCATAGGGCCAATTGCTTAGGAAGACAGAGGGATCTTGAGTGTTTATGGGCCTAGCAACAACCTGCACCAAGCTTCGACTGAGCACTGCAAGTAGACAAATCCATAACCGTGGATCACAAGGGTAGACAGAACATCTGCGCAGACAGAAGGGATGGACAACGCTGCCAGTCAGGTTTATCCACCTGACTTTTGCAAGCTGCTCCTTTGCGAAACAGCAGAATGCATGGTCTTTGTAAGTGCATATTGGTCATTTACCTACTTAGTTCACATTCTGGGCCAATAAAGTTAAAAGGATTTGGCTGGATGTGCTGGCAGACTCCTGTAATCCCAGCACTCAGGAGGCTGAGGCAGGAGGATCTCTGCAAATTAAATTCTTCAAAGTGAGAATGGACACTCAGTGATACAGCAGGCTAGCGTATCAGTGGTGAGAGATGAGGAGGGGGGAGTACACACAGAGGACCCAGAGGGACAGGAAGCTTCAGGACTGTCTGTCTTGAATTTGATGGCAGTGACATAGATGTCTGCCAACTCACACTCAAGGTGTAATATGGATGCATGTGGTGCTGTGTCACGATTTTACTTTAATCAACCTTAAAACCTTCCTGAATCAATGCCTGCGGCTGAGTGTCTGATGCCTTCTAAGGGCAGACGCTGGCTGCCAAGACTCACCTGGAGATAACTAGATATTTGTGGCACGAGGAAGGGCTGCTGCTCAGACTTGCCGAGGGCCCTGGCACTCATTCCCAAACTGCAGAGGACCCCCAGGTTTGCTTGACGCAGCCTCCCTGGTAATGGAGCGCAGCCTGTGACAAGGCCTGACTGACCCAGTGACTGACCAGACTCAGATGAGTAACAGAGGAATAGGACTCCCCTGAGACTTGCTGTCACTCCTTGGTGACCCCCTGGAGATGGGCTTCCACAAGACCCCATGACCTCCTTGGGTCCCCACAAGATCCTCTCTCCCCACAGGAGGGAGTGCCCAGCGGATATCCATGTTGGCCTCTGTCTAGCAGATGGCTCTAGGAGTCCGGCCCAGGCTCACAACGCAGGTCCCTCCTGGCCTGTTCCATGGCTTTTGCTGTCCCTGCAAATCAGGTTAGGACTGGGGAAACAAACATCTTCCACTGTCACCGCAGACCCCATAGGAGGCCTGGCACAGGGGGCAGAACCTAACCATGGAGGGAGCTCCTCCCATCCAAGGACAGAGCTGTCCCAGCTGGAGTTGTGGTGGTGGTGGAGGGGAGATGCTTTTGGCTCCTGGGATGCGACAAGGCCTTGCTGTGTGCTAAGTGTAGGCAGGAGACATGTGTGTACCAGCCTACATGTCCCTGCCTCAGGGCTTTGAATAGGACAAAGTCCTGAGGGAGGAAAGTCCCTGCCTACCTGACTAAGACAAAGGACCAGGAGCAGCTGAGGCTGTAGGGGTTTTGTAGGCTCAGTCAAGTTGAGTCATAAAAGTTGAGAACAGCTCATGAACTGCAGGAACCCAGGTCATAGCAACTAAACCTGGACCCCAGCTCATCCCCTGGCCTCTCCCCCAGGCAGAGCTTGACAACCCCCAGCCCCCAGCCCAGGAGAGAGGATGGCTGGAGAGGGCTCTCACCATGACATCGATGTCAGGGGATGCATCCAGGGAGGGCAGGCAGCCTGGCAGCTTCTCTGTAGGGGGCAGTGTATACACACTTCGCAGGCAGACTTTCAGGACCCTGGACCTGACCCAGGGTGGTAGGCTGGGCCGCAGGTTGCTACAAGAAACCAGAGAAGACTCCTTTGCACAGTCAGAGCTTGGGTAGAGACCAACTTGGGCTCCCCGCAAATCTAGTGGACACAAATGAATGCTGTCTGCCTCAGACTCCACATGGGCTGGGGGTGGTAGAGCACGTTTGGGCTGGAGGAACCCATGGCAACAGGGACTCAGCCAGCCCAACTCCTTGGCTTCATCCCCTGCTTCTTCAGCACTTACGAGAAACTTGGGGATTATTTGGGGGACAAGACAAGGTGCAACCAGAGGTCAACTGGTGACAAAGGTCTGTATTTAATCTATGATCAGGGTCAAGACTTAAGAGACAACAAGGTCAGGGCTTTCTGTCAGACCAGGGTTAGGGCTCAACTGTGACCAAGATCAGTCTCTGATGCAGTCGGTCTGGGCTCGGTGGGTGTGAGCATTATAAATGTATCTGTCACGAAACGAAGCAAACCTAACCTTCCCTGCATGATAAGTCCTGGCCTCAGCGCCCCCAGCCCTGTTTCAGCATCTGGTGCCGGCTCTGCCCCTCACCCTTGGCACACTGCGCCCCCTCCACCCTCTCTGGCCCGCCTTTGTCCTGGACCCCAGGGAAGGTACCTCAGTACTACAATGACCGAGATGATCTTCTGCCGAGAGACAGTGGCCAGGAAGTTGGGCTCTTCCTGGAGGACGCACTGCGGAGGCAGAAGGAGGCCCAGTGGCAGCAGCACTGGGCCAGCCGTTGCGCTTCCTCGCCCTCTGGTGGTCCCTGAGCCCCCGAAGGCAGGGTGCTGAGCATGCTACTCACCAGGAGACACTGGATGAGGTCTGCTGTCTGGGTGAACTTGTGCCTCTGGATGCCATGCTCCTGCCTGAGCACTCTGGTGAGCAGGACTACAGCGGAAAGGAAGCTGGCTTTGAGGATGTCATCCTGCGGTACAAAGTGCCCAGATTAGGGGGCAGGTGATGGAAAGCCTGTCACACTACTAGGCTCGACCGGGGCTCCAGGTAATGCAAGCGCCCACACCAGTCCATACAGCACACACTCACACGTGGCACACCTTCACATACACACAGCACACCCTCACACTCACATATCCACACAGCACGCACTCATACACACAAATCCTCATACCAAACCTTAACACAGACCATACACAGAACATAATTTATGCACAACATATGTATACCGCACACACACACACACACACACCATAAATAACTGGCCCAGGGCAGTGAGTTCTAGCCCCTGTACTGTGTCTCCTGGGTTGCTGGAGTCCCTGGATGGAGACTTCAGAAATGTGAAAAGCACACCGCTTTGCCTGCCAGCCTCCCTGCCTGGTCGTTAGGCCCTGTCCCAGCCACCCGCAGCTAGGGCCCTGGATTGAACATGAGGGATCAGATATAAGCATAGCGATAGGCGGGGAACCTGAGGTGCCCTCCCCACCAGCCCTCAAGAGAGATGGCGAGGCTCACACCACGGTTGCAGGAAAAGTAGTGCACCATCCGGGGGACGAGGGTGTCCACCCAGGGCAGGATCCGCTCCTTGGCATGTGCAGCCACCTGTCCGTAGCACAACAAGAAGGTGCTGCTGATCCATTTCCAGGGCAGGTTGGCGTCTGGGTGCTGCGGGTAAGTGGGTGGCAGGGGCTGCTGGCCATCAGTCCCACCCCACACCAGGCCCTCACAGCCCACACCAGCCTCCTACCTGGGGAAACCAAGCCCTCGGCACAGACCCAGGTTGGGGCCACACCCCACAAGCCCCAGATCCCAGGCCTTGCTTCAGGGAAACCTCTCCAGCCAGCGCCCTCACACAGGCAGGTCTGTTGCCTGCTCCTCCCCGTATGGCTACTGTGGCAGGGAGAAGCTAGGAAAACGAAGCTGAGCACGGTACCCTCCAGGGCCAGGCACACTCAGGAAAAACTGAGGTCTGGGTTACACACAATGCCTACAGGCCTGGGCAGCCCCTGTGGCCATGGATCCTGTATCCAATAGCAGCTCTCAACTCTGCCTGTGGGGTCTCAGGAACATGGAAGTACAGAGAAGGGCTTCATCCAGCCTCGCCCTACATCCCAGCCCTCTGCGACTCCCACCCCCTCCTTGTTAGTTAGGGCCTGTGCCGAGGTTGAGATCCTCCCTGCCCTGCACTGCCCTCTGCAGAATGGCCACCAGGGGCCGCTCTACCTGTCCTTCAGAGGACAGGTTCCTCCACCTCGAGAACCAGGTGTTGCCCAGGTGTTCCAGCAGGGCCCACACCTCCTCCAGGTGTGTAGTAGATGCCAAGCCCACAGCCAGTGCAATGTCCTGTCGGGCAGGGCACCAGAGAGCAGGTCCCCAGGTGACAGTGCGATGTTTCTGATGCCCTGAGGGCCCCCTCCTCCCCGTGGGAACGCCCTCTGCTGGGGTGGGGTGGGGCCCCAGGACGCAGGATTAGGAGAGCCAGGAACGTCAAGGGCCCGATGCACCTTCCGCTGGCCCAAGTCCTGGTGAGACAGCTCCAGAAGGGAGGTGAGGTGACTCTTCACTAGCTCCGCATCTGTGCACTTACAAAGGAGCAGTCCAAAGAGGCGGAAAAGGAGGGGCTGCATAGCAGGAGGGGACGATGGGACACGGGCTGGGCCAGCTGGGGCTGACACCCACCCCAGGCCTGGGACTAGTCTGCGCGAAGCTCCCTGTGGGGTGGGGCTGGCAGCACAAGGGTAGGTAGAGATGGGGGCCACGTGCAGTGCTCTGAGGCGAGGGGCGGAGGGTCCCGAGGGTTGCAGTGACTCTACAGTTTGTGGTGACTCTGCAACTGATGTCCAGGCCCTGTGCTGATCACCGTAGCACCCTAAAACTTAGGCCCTCAGCTCTGGGCCCCTCGAGGTCCACCTTGAGCCTCACTTGGGCTGGGTCATGTCACATCCCACCCCCTTGGGGAGCCCTGAGTGGCCCCGGCCTGGCACTAACCTTATTCATGTTCTGCTTGGGCTCCAGGCGCAGGGACTCCAGGAGCTTCTGCACATGGATGTCTGTGTCCATCCCATGCTGCTGCTCCAGGGGCTGTGGCAGAGCTCAGTGTCAGACCCTCCCCTCCTGCCCCAGTACTGACATAGCCCAGTGTGGATGGGACTGACAACTTGCCGAGTGAGGAAGGGGTCAGGGACTGGAACCTGAGAGAATCTGGTCACGCTGGATTCTGCTAAAGCCCCAGCAGGTCCCCACCCTCAGACAGAGACTGATACTTAATGTGGCCAGCGAGCCAAGTTGATGTCTGGGAGTGCTCCTACCCTTTTGTGTTGCTGCAGTGCCAGCCCCAGGGCCTTTGCGTAGCTACGTCCCTCTGACTGGACGCTTTTCCCTACGCCCATCTAGCCCAGCTATGTACACTCACAGCAGGACTTCCGTAAGCGCACAGGCCCTGCTGTTTCCTCAGCCCTCAGCCCTCAAAAAATCTTGTCCCTCAGAATGGTCCAAGGGACTAACTACATTCTCCAGAGGCTAGAGGTAAGGATTGGAGCAGACATTTGGAAGAGAGGAGCCGGGACAGCTCTGCCCAACCCACTTCAGAATCTGCATGACCTCTGGTAGCATTCAGGCCTTCAAGCTGGCCTAGAGGGTCCCCCAACATTCACAGAGTACTGGGGTCCTGCCGTTCCCACCCTATGCCCAAAGCCAGTTTGAGATCATAGGAGGCCCGAGGAGTGGGGCCTTGGGTACAGAGCTCAATAGGAGGCTCTGGGTGGGCATGAGGTAGAGGGGACTGGACCCTGGGGCCTTGGGTGTCTGCCCAACCACCTGCTGATGTGGAGCAGCACCTGCACCCTGAAACCCTCAAACCTTCCAGCACTTCCTGGAGCAAGGTCAGGAGTTCTAATGCTATGAAGGTCTTCAGAGACCAACATTGGATGCTGGTAGCAACAGCCACGCAACAAGCTTCCCTCAGGATCCCATCAGGCTTGAGACTCTTCAGGGACCAGGACCACAAAGGGCTGTCACACAGTGTGGAATCACCCTAGGGCCTTACCCTGGTGTGGCCTTCCAGGTAGTGACAAATGATGTCCAATGCCTGGCCCTTCTGTGTGGCAGACATGGCCCTGATCCTGCTGAGCAGCTCTCCCTCCAGGTCATGGGAGCACTCTGTCTCATCTCCCTGGAGCTCCAAGTCCAAGCAGTCTGCAGAAGACTCAAAGCAGAGGGGGAACACGGGAGCCCCTGTCAAGCCATGTGATCTCAGGCCCCAAAACCGTCACAGGCTGCCCGGGAGACCCTGGGTGCCCCATGCCACCCAAGCACCTGTGCCTGCAGGGTCCCTGCTTGGATCTGCAGGAACCACTTTCCTTAACATGCATTTGGGGGAAATGGAAAGCCCAGCACATAGAGGCCTCTATGTCTCAGAGCCACCCCACCAACCCAGGGCAGGGTCAGTGCGCAGCTGCACAGCCTGGAGGGACCCAGGCCACTCACGCCACAGCTGTGAACTTCAGCCCCCTAGGAAAACATGGACAGATCAGTGGGGCCTCAGGAATGGCCAGTGGTGTGGAGCAGCAAGTCACCCTGGACCCCACCCTCCTCTGACACCAAAATAGAGCAATCAGTCCAAATACTCAAGCTATAAAACTGAAACTGTAAACATAAGAAGAGGTTATGAATTTTGTCATCTCTAATCCAGGGTTGGGGGAGGGCTTTGTAAATATGAAGCAAAGACAGAAACCGAAGAAAACCAGCTCTGACAGCCAGCAGCATAGCTTCTTGGGCCTGACCCACCCACTGACAACTGCAAGCAAAACTGAAAACTATTTGCATATGTTAAGATTAATACATGCAAATCGCATTCAGCCAGTTGGGGTGGTGCACACCTGTGAGCCCAGAACTGGAGACTGAAGCAGGAGGATTACAAATTTCCATCTAGCCTGTATAACTTACAGAATTTAGGAGGCCCTGTCTCAAAAATAAAAAAAAAAAAAAATTAAATTAAAAGGCCTGTGGTTGCAGTTCAGGGCAAAAGCCCTGGTTTCAATTCCCATTATTTAAAAAAAAAAAAGCCTCTTCCTGTCAGTCAGCCAAGAAAGCAGAGGATTCCCTCCGCAGCCTTATGCACAGACAGGGGAACCTGTGGGCCAGCAATTAAGTGGAAATGTGGCCCACAGTGCTGATAATGAAGGAAAGGAGCATGAGAAATGAGTTGTGCTTTTCCAACTGTCAGCGAGAGAATGATGGAAAAGAATGTGAAGAAACACATCCTCGCACTTCGGTTGGTGTGGGGGAGGGCAGGGAATTCTTCCTCTGGAAAACTGGTTGGCAGCTGGTATCAAATCAGAGATAACAAAATCAGGTGCAGAACCATACATATGATAGGTTCCTTTCTCACTATGGGATGGGCTCTGGGAGCGCTGGGATGTCGGCGCAGGAATTTCTGCAGTCTACGGCTTCTACAGAGTGGCAGTGCTTTGCTACACGAAGAAAAAAATGACTGCAGAGCCAGCATCTTGTTGGAATGGACATAAAGTCAGTCTCTGGGTCAGGTATGGCTGTGTCACTTATTTGTCATCACCCATGGACAAACAGCCCTTGAGATTCGTGCCCTGTAGGTGTCACCGAGCTCTGGTGTCACCTCCATGGCCCCTACCCCATCTGACTCCAGCCTTGGCACTGTGTCTTCCTGGGAAGATGCTGGCTACAAGCTTCAGGGTGTCCTTGTCCTGGCTCTGCGCTGTGGCCAGGACCTGGGCCAGGTCTCAGGATTGTAGGATAAATGCAACCATCCCTGTGCTGTGGTCTGATTTGTTTTTACCTTTGGACATGATTGTGCATTTCTTAGGTGAACCATCATGCATTTAGTCAGTCACCATTACACGGTATCCACACCACACTCAGCCTCACGACACCTATGTATGTGGGCACTTGTCAAAGGGGGGGAGCCCAATCTCTCTCTTGTTCATAGATGAGCAATGCGAGGGGTCCCCAGTGCATGCTTGTCTCATCTCCTTCAGCATCATGGGCTATAGGCCACTGACCAGCAGGCTCAGGCCTGACAGCGGCATTAATGAATGGGGCTTTGCAGGCTGGGTGTGTGCTCTGTGAGGCAGTTGATCCAGGGCCTTAGAGGCCTGGCCTGGATGCACAGAGCTGAAGGGACAGAGTGGAAGCAGCTCCTGGCTGTGCGGAAGCTGTTCTTTCACTCCTGCATGACTCGCTAATCCGAAAACAAC